>SZWC01011794.1:37489-58522 GCA_023375785.1 Penium margaritaceum
CCTTGGTCCAGGGGACCATCCACATTCATTCCTTCATGGCCCATGTGCCTTTGGAGCCCATTGGAGACGAACTAGGATCACTGGCGGTGGATTATCCCGCCACCTATTGCGGGTACCAGATTCCACACGCCCAACACCCGATTTATGGGCTAGGCTAACTTTCTAAATACTCAGTCAAATCGAGCAATTCAAAGCTCGATCCTGCATGGAAAAATCCAAGGAATCCAAATCTAAAGTCTGATCAGGTGTTCGACCACTCCTCAGTGGTCGAACCAGGGAGTTCGATCAACGGCACTCATGGCAAGGGGCACACCATGTCAACAATCTCCCCCTTGCACCGCAGCCTTGATGCCCTGTCCTTAGAGCCTGTAGCATTTTAAACTTCACAGGGCAGACCGAGCTCCATGCAGCTCGCGTTGTGCCTGTCCTTGGGCTGTGCCTTGGTCATGGCATCGGCGAGCATGCGCTTAGTGCCACAATGCACAATAGCTGCATCTCCCTTTGCCACCAAGTCCCGCGCATAGTGATGACGGATCTCGATGTGCTTGGTCCTCCTGTGCAGCACTGGGTTCTGGGTGAGGCCGATGGCACTCATGTTTTCAACATTGAGTACCGTCGGCTTCCTTTGCGGCACGCCGATCTCTTTTAGCAGCCGCCTCAGCCACACCGCTTCCTTTGCGGCTTCCGCGAGTGCGATGTACTCCGCTTCGGTTCTGGATAGTGCAACACAGTCATGCTTCCTGCTTGCCCATGAAACTGCTGTACCACCAAGCACAAACACGTACCCCGACGTTGATTTTCTGTCATCCACATCACCAGCCCAGTCCGCATCCGAGTAGCCGACTAACTCAAGGGAGTCATCACGCGCTCCCCCTCCAAACACGAGTCGCGACTGTTTTGTCGCCTTGAGATAGCGGAGGATCCGCTTCACCGCTTGCCAATGCAACGGCCCGGGGTCAGCAACGTAGCGGCTCACTTGGCCCTCCGCGAAGGCCAGGTCGGGCCGCGTCTCCACCATGGCGTACATGATGCTCCCCACTGCGGACTGGTATGGCACACCTGCCATCTCCTCCCTCTCCTCGTCCGTGCTCGGGCCCATGCTCGAGCTCAGCTCACACGTGGTGGTCATGGGTGTGCCGATGGGGTTGCACTCCTCCATGTTGTAGCGGCGGAGCACCTCTTGCACGTACTTTGCCTGCCCCATCTCAAGTGTGCGTGCTTTGCGGTCCCCCTTGATGGCGACGCCGAGGTAGTACTCGAGCTCACCCATGTCGGTCATTTTGAACCGACCGCCCAGCTGCCGCTTCAGGTTCACCAACTCCTCTATGTCCGATGACACGAGGATGAGGTCATCTACGTAGAGGACCACGATCTGGTGCAACCCCGGCTGCTTTCGCATGTACACGCTCTGATCCGCCTCGCAGCGCTTGAAGCCAAGCTCGGCCATGAAGCCGTCCATTTTCAGGTACCACATGAGTGGCGCTTTCTTGAGCCCGTAGAGCGCCTTGCGAAGCCGGCACACCTTCCCTGGCGGCGCGTCCACCCCCTCCGGCACCTCCATAAGGACCTCCTTGTCCAGGTCGCCGTTGAGAAACGTGGTTTTCACGTCCATTTGGTGGACTTCGTAGTTGCGCGCCACCGCCACTGAGAGGATGGAACGGATGGAGGCGAACTTCGCCACCGGTGCGAAGGTTTCTTTGTAGTGTTCACCCTTTCGTTGGGCGTACCCCTTTGCCACCAGCCGTGCCTTGTACCGCTCCACCTTCCCCTCCTTGGTGAGCTTCTTCTTGAAGATCCACTTGGAGCCAATGATTTTTGCACCCTCCGGTCTGTCAATCAGCTGCCAAGTGCCGTTCTCTTCGTGGGAGGCAAGCTCAGATTTTATGGCTCCCTCCCACTCAGCCCCATCCTTCTGCTGCAACGCCTCCTTGACGGTCTCGGGCTCCTCTTGCGCAAAGAACGCTCAAGCAAACCCAGTCCAGGTGCCCTGCGCGACATCGTACCGTTTTGCCGTCCTTCTTGCGCGTCCGCTTCTCCGGGGCTGCTGTTGTTGAGGCTGTTGCTGCTGCTGCCGCTGCTGCTGCTGCTGATGCCCTCTTGCGGTGCTACTTGCACCGCTGACCTGCTCCCCCTCTCTCGGGGACAGTGGAGATGCGGGCTCACTCCCCGCCTCCTTGTTCAGCTCCACTGCTGCCGGCGCTTCGGACTCATCGTCCGACTCGGCTGAATGCAAATCAGCCGCTCCCCCATCTACCGGATGGTTATCGCCGGTTGGAGCCGATGGGACGTCACCCTCTTTTACGTCCTCAAGCGTCTCCCCCTCGAGGAGTGACAGCCACTTCCCCTGCTTGGAGAGACCCGAGTCCTTGTCCGTCCAACGACTCTCCTCGTCAAACGTGACGTCGTGACTCTTCACGATATGCTGTCTCCGCGGGTCGAAGAGCCGGTACGCCTTGCTCCCGCTCTCGTACCCGACGAAGATGCACCGGCGAGTCCGCGGGTCCAGCTTGCCCCGCCCCTCCCGTGCCTGCACAACCGCATGTGCAACGCAACCAAACGTGCGGAGGTGTGCCACAGTTGGCTTCCTCTCGCTCCACACTTCTTGTGGCGTCTTCCACACCTTGGACTCCGCGTCTTTTAGTGGCTTTGTCGGCGTCAGGTTCATGATGTACGCCGCTGTCCGTGCCGCCTCGCCCCAGTACCGCTGCGCGAGGCCGGCATCACTCAACATGGACCGGACCATGTTGAGGATGGTGCGGTTTGCCCTCTCAGCAACGCCATTTTGCTGCGGAGAGTGTTGCGTAGTTTTCTGCCACGCGATCCCCTTGCTCTTCATCCATGCCGAGCAGCCCCCGTACTCGCCGCCGTTGGCGCTCCGGAACGCCTTCACCTTCAAGTCCGTTTGACGCTCCACAGCTGCCACAAATTCCTGCATGCAAGACAAGACATCGCTCTTCCTCTTGATGATGTAGAGGTAGAGCTTGCGGCTGTGGTCGTCGATGAAGGTGACGAAGTAGCGAGCCCCACCAATGGAGGGCTCGAATGGTCCGCACACATCCGTGTGCACCACCTCCAATTTCGTCGATGCACGCGTCCCTTTGACGTCAAACGGATGCCGTGTCGCCTTGCCCACCACGCATGGCTCGCACACGGCATTCTTGGCTGCATCGAGGCCCTTGACCTCAAGGCCCCGCACCACTTCCTTCTTCGCCATGTCCCTCACAGTTGAGGGAGCAATGTGACATAGGCGGCGGTGCCATAGGTCCAGATTTCCTTCATCCTTTGTCGCGAGGTTGACGGCGTCAGTCCTTACCGCATCGGCAAGGACCTTGGTGCGAAGAAGGTACAGGTCCTCCTCCCTTTTGCCACGTGCAATCACATCGCCATCCCCCTCCTTCCGAATGATGGCCTCCTTCTTGTTGAAGAGCACCTCGAGCCCCTTGTCGGTAAGGCGGCTCACTGATAGCAGATTTGCCCCAAAGTTGGGCATGTGGAGCACGTCGTAAATGGTGCACGGAATGACTTTCCCGTTCACTACCGACTCAATGCGAACATTGCCTTCGCCCGCGGCCAACTCTGTTTTGCCGTTGGCCACTGTCATGCGCCGCTCGGTGGCGCCATAGGTGACGAATACCGCCCGGTTGCATTGTATGTGGCGGCCTGATCCGGAGTCGATCACAGTGACTTCCGGATCTGTCAAGTCGGTAGACTCCCTGGCCATCATGGCTTGGGTGTCCTTCTTCCCGCCCTTCCCGGGCTGGTCCGACTTCTTGTTGGGGCAGTTGCGTGCATAGTGGCCCTGTTTGCCACAGTTGTAGCACTCCCCCTTGTTGTCACCTCTCTTGGTGCCCCGGTTAGCACCCTTCCCCTTCTTGCCTCCCCCTCCACCTTGAGGGCGGACGGCATAGGCGGAACTTGACGTTGCCCCGCTCTCTCTCCCACCACGCCGCATCCATTCGTTGCGGACGTACTCAGCCACCTTCGGGTACTTCAGCTCATCGGCGGACCAGCCGCCTACGACGGTGATCATGGGACTCCAACTGTCCGGCAAGGCCAGAAGGAGGATCATGGCTTGCAGCTGAGGGTCGACCTTCCATCCAGTGGCTACGCACTCGGCAGTAAGGGACTCAATCTGCTGCAGGATCTCCATGATGTTGTCGCCTTTATTGGCTCGGAGGGTGACGAGCCTCTTGAAGACGAAGAGCTGGTTAGTAAGGTTGGTGGACTGGTAGATGGTGTAGAGTTTCTTCCACGCCTCCCCGGCCTCCGTGCATCCTTGAATCAGTGCGCACTGCGGCGGAGCTAGCGCTAACACCAACAATGCAAGCGCCTTCTTGTTGCGCTTCTTGTACTTGTCCACTTCCTCCGGTGTCGTGGTATCCGGAGGCGCGGTCTCTTCACCGTTGACCAGCTCAAGCAGACCCTTGTCATCGAGGTAGACTTCAAACTGCCACCTCCACAAGGGAAAGCCGTTTCCATCAAACTTGGAGACGACGCCGATGCTCTCTTGCTCGGTCGTTGCCATGGCGCGCGGCGGTAGCGTGAAGCTTGAAGAGCTAGGGTCCTAGGCACGTGGGCCCATAACCCTTTGTTGGCTCTAGTGGGTGTGGAGGCACCCTCAAGGATGCCTAGCTCTCAGTGGTTCACGCTACCAAGGTTTGGGCAGCCAATGGACACCAATGGTGAAGAGTGTGGAACACAAGGATCACGGATGTGAGTGGGCAGAACACGTCGCATTCAGTAGATCTGAATCGAAACAAGTTTTTGTTAGTTGGCATAGTGAGTTTACATCAGATTATTGTAGCCTGTGATCTTAGCTTTCCAACGCATCCAATAACGCCCAAATCGGAGCAGTAGAGCCCCTTCTACGGCCGTCGAAGTAACCCTTGGTGGAACCGAGCCGCCCACCATGCCCACGAACGGGAGTGACGGGAGGCGCTTCGACGGTGGCCTGTCGAAGCGCCCTTCCTGTCATCCCAACGTGGGGAGGGGCTCACCTTGGTCCAGGGGACCATCCACATTCATTCCTTCATGGCCCATGTGCCTTTGGAGCCCATTGGAGACGAACTAGGATCACTGGCGGTGGATTATCCCGCCACCTATTGTGGGTACCAGATTCCACACGCCCAACACCCGATTTTTGGGCTAGGCTAACTTTCTAAATCCTCACTCAAATCGAGCGATTCATAGCTCGATCCTGCGTGGAGAAATCCAAGGAATCCAAATCTAAAGTCAGATCAGGTGTTCGACCACTCCTCAGTGGTCGAACCAGGGAGTTCGATCAACGGCACTCATGGCAAGGGGCACACCATGTCAACAAACTTCACCTACACTCCATCATTTGAGGTTCCCCTTGTCCTATTGAGTTTGTAGCTTGTCCCTCAACTTTAATCCATGAGTACTCCCTCAATTTTTTTGTCTCAGTTCCTGTTTTCCCTGGTTGTGTAGGCTGTCTAGTGCCGTGAGTCACGGCTTAGAAGGTTAGCTTGACATAAATGGATGGAGATGCACCCTCAAGGATGCCTAGCTCTCATTGGTTCATGCTACCAATGTTTGGGGCAGCAAATGGACACCTATGGTGAAGAGTGTTAAGCACAAGGATCACAGATGTGAATGGACACAACACGGCGTATTCAGAAGAACATAATCAAAACACGTTTTTGTTCATTAGTATAGTGATATTACATCAAATCCTTATACCCTGTGATCTAAATTATCGAGCACATCCAAGCATGCCCAAATCAGAGCAGTAGAGCACCTGCTACGGCCATCAATGTAGCCCTTGGTGGAGCCGCCCACCTTGTCTTGTACGCTAGGCAACGGGGGGTGTTCGACAGTGACCCGTCGGAATGCCTTTCCCCATCCAAAATTCAAGAAGTTCACTCTATTCAAGGAGGTCCCTCTGGTTGCTTCATTAACGGCCGTGGTGCATTTGGAGCTCGTTGGAGATGAACTTAGATCACTGGCAGTGGATTATCCTGACACCTATGGCAGGTACCAGATTGTACTCGCCCAACACCAAACATTGGGCTAGGCTAACTTTATGAATTCTCACTCAAATCAAACGATTCAAAACTTGATCTTGTATGGACAAATCCAAGGAATCCAAATCTAAAGTCAAATAATGCATTTGACCACTCTTCAGCGGTCAAACCAGGAAGTACGAACAACGGCACTCATGGCAAGGGGAAACATCTCCCCCTTGCACCGCAGCCTTGATGCCTTGTCATTGGAAACTGTAGCATTTCAGACCTCATAGTGCAGACTGAGCTCCATGTAGCTTGTGTCGTGTTTTCCTTGGGATGTGCCTTGGTCATGACGTCGGCGAGCATGCACTTTGTACCACAATACACAATAGCCGCATCTCCCTTCGCCACTAAGTCTCGCGCATAGAGATGCCGGATCTCGATATGCTTCGTCCTCCTATGCAGCACAGAGTTCTGGGTGAGGCTGATGGCACTCATGTTGGCCACATTGAGTACCGTTGGCTTCCTTTGTGGCACCCCGATCTCCTTCACTAGTCCCTCTAGCCACACTGCCTCCTTCATGGCTTCTGGAGCGCGATGTACACCGCTTTGGTGTTGGACAGTGCCACACAATCCTGCTTCCTGCTTGCCCATTAAAATGTTGTGCCACCAAGCACAAATACGTACCTGATGTCGATTTTCTTTCATCCACATCACCAGCCCAGTCGGCATCAGAGTAGCTGACCAACTCAAGGGAGTCACCCTTCACCCCCCCACCAAAAATGAGCCACGACTGCTTTGTCCCCTTGAGATAGCGTAGGATCCGCTTCACCGCTTGCTAGTGCAGCGGCCCGGGATCAGCAACAAAGCGGCTCATTTGGCCCTCCACAAAGGCCAGGTTAGGTCGCGTCTCCACCATGGCGTACATGGTGCTCCCCACTGCGTACTGGTACGGCACACACGCCATCTTCTCCCTCTCCTCATCTGTACTCGGTCCCATGCTCGAGCTCAGCACACATGTGGTGGTCATGGGTGTGCCGATGGGGTTGCACTTGTCCATGTTGTAGTGGCGGAGCTCCTCTTGCACATACTTTGCATGACCCATCTCTAGCGTGCATGCTTTGTGACCCCTCTTGATGGCAACGCAGAGGTAGTACTTGAGCTCGCCCATGTCGGTCATTTTGAACTGACCGCCTAGCTGCTGCTTCAGGTTCACCAACTCCTCCATGTCCGATAACACAAGGATGGGGTCATCTACATTAAGAACAACAATCTGGTGCAATCCCACCTGCTTCCGGACGTACATGCTCTGATTCGCCTGGCAACGCTTAATGCCAAGCTCGGCCATGAAGCCGTCCATTTTCAGGTAGCACATGAGTGGTGCTTGCTTTAGCCCATAGAGTGCCTTCCAAAGCAGACACACCTTCCCAGATGGCGCATGCACTCCATCCAACATCTCCATGTAGACCTCTTTGTCCAGGTCACCGTTGAGGAATGCAGTTTTTACGTCCAAGAGGCTTGATTGAGTTTTTGTTTCAGGTTTTTTAACTTGTAGGATGGGATACACGGTGAGCATTCACCTACTAGTGCTGACCTGCAATATCTTTGAGTTGAAGCACGTAAGTGCCTTATGGCTCACAAGCCACGGGTCCCCAAGAACAACGTCGATCGGATCCATGAGATGAAGCACAATGAGGCTGACGCTAGTTGTGAAGCCGGGCAGTGTGAGTCTTGCCACACAGCCACTAACGACCGTTACCTTCCTGTCATTACCGACAACCATAACACCAGTGCAAGGCATGTTCTTCAACTGCCATGTGCGTACAAACAAACCATTTACAAATGAGTCATCCGCCCCAGTATCCACCAACACGCGTGTAGGAGTGCCTGCCACTTTGCCATCACATTGCTTTGGACTTCCATATGAAAATGCTCACTTGGGGGGAGCGGAGGGAGGGGCTTGCCCTTGATGTGGTGGACATGATAGGCATGAGTGTTTCTTTGCAGCTCAACCGTGCCATCGAACTGTTTTCACATGCAATGTCTTTTGGTGAACAAGGCCTGTTCATTTTTAGTCCCAAGGCACGACCACTGTTATTGATGTTAGAGAGTTCTTTTTCTGAGCCTGGTGTGGAGCTTTTATCACATCTAGCCAAGATTCTTCACTGGCTACGACCAAGTTTGTGGGATTGTCAAGTTTTTCTTTGGTCATGTAAGAGAACGTCAAGAGCAATCATGGTAGAGGGACTCAAGAATCACAAAAGGTACATATAGAGAAGTTTTGCACTGACAAAAATTCAAAGTTTTTGGCCTGCTCTATCTTGTTTCGATCTTGCACCTCCATGGCAGTCTTCAGTCTTACCTCAGTGTACCGCTCCATTGACTTGCTCCCATGCACACAGCTCTCAGAATCCTTCATTGCCTTCTCTGAGCCAGCAGGCTTGGAGTATAGCTCACGCATCAGTTTGCAGTACTCCTCCCAGGTGGGGTCCTAGTGTTGTTGCTTTTGCTTGCAGTGCTCCGTTATTTTCTCAAACGGCCTTGGCTTGAAGGAGAGCATGCCCTGCACACCCCACTCCTCTTCCTCGATACGAGTAAGACAAAGGTGCCTCCAAAAAATCATTAAGAACATTTTGACGTTGCATGTTCCATCGTAGCGGTCGGCTGGCTTGAGAGTCCAGTATAACAATTTTTATAAAAAAAATTATATTGCTCCATGACAATCTTTATAAAAACTACTTTTCACCTTCTTATGTTTAGTCTTGTTCACTATTTTGTCTCCAACCTGCCAAACCCCAACGCTTCAAACCCGTCTCAGGCCAAGGTGGGTCAAAGCCAAACCGTAGACAATTTTACGGATCTAAAAAAAAAATGGAACTGAAAATAGAGGACCGAAGGCCAAGTTATGGCTCTCCCTACTTCTCTGGGCTTAGAGAACCTAGGTCTGGCACATCCTTTAGTCTTCACGAGTTGAACACCCATAGAAAAATGGATGGACGCTCCTAGTTAACCCACTTATGCCTCCATTGTCACCATAACAAGGGGTTCATGTTGCATCTTGCTGGTCCAGCAAGCCTCTACGTTTGTCGCTCAACTTCTCTTGGTGGGTCCTCGTGGCCAGAAGGATGATGGTGCAACCTCACGGTGGTGAGAGAGTGTGAGATATGTAAGATGGAGTAGAAGAGTGCAAAAGTAGATAAGAAGGTGGGTTTAGTGGAGGTAGGGTGTGCGTGCATGGAGGTGATGGAGTTTGGGGACCTCCGGGTGGTGTTCCGCAAGCACCACCATGGGGGTAATTGTTCGAGTTTCCACTCCTCGCACTGTGTGAGAAGTTTCCTGGAGGATTGAGGAAAAACAATGGTTTTATCGGTCGACTTGGCTCTGGTACCAATGTAACGTGGGTGTGTATAACTTAGCGTTGAAAGGCTTGACGGGCTTGGAAGAAGGTCATCATTGTAAGACAAAATGACCGTCCTCCATCACTGTAGTGGTCTTTCCTAGCCCGAGTTGTCATGGCTTGCCACGCCTTTTTAAGCTACATCATTGTTTCTTCAAATAAGTTAATGGTTTTTCAATTTGAAATCATTTCTTTCTTCTATTACAAACAATGATGGAAACTTCATGAATAGAATTCCTGTCAAGATGGTTGTTTGGATTTTATTTTGACTATTGTTCCACACGCTTGCGTCAAACTTGACATGACCTCAAGGTGTCACTCGCGAAACAATGTTGACTGACTGTTGCAATCAAGTACTGATTGCGAAAACCCGTCTTGACTGTAAATCTTAGGTTTTTTTCGTAATTCGTTTGTCGTGTGATAGTATCCAACTACGCCACTGCCAAGATCTCTTACTAGTTTTTTTTTTTTTTAGTGAGGCTTTCCACCGGTTTGCGAGTTGACATGGATTGTAAACCAGGCGCAGTGTGTTAGCCTCAACCGGATGGTGTAGGTACCAACCGGTGGCAACGGTGACCAAGGAGAGGCCGATGCTCACTTGCACGTATGTGCGGAAGGGTAGGATCATCTTGGGGGAGCACATGAACACGTGTGGGACAGTTGGAGTAAACTGTACTTGTTATCCAAGGGTCGACATACAAGACAACATATACATGATTACACATCCTAGGCTGTCCAAGGTCACCAAGCTGTACGCAGCTTTGTAAGGGCCTGGGATGAGTATTATTGTCTCAGAATCACGTAACTCATCTTTCCATCTTTCTAACACACCAAGAATTACATCATTCCGTGGAGGAACAGCCGAGATATGGCCGTTTCCGTGAACCACGGCAATCTGTTTCTGGCAGCACCACTAGCAGCGGCGATGACCGCCCGAAGCGCCCTTTCTGGAAATAACACATCGGTGCGCCATTCTGAAGCACCTTTGGTCCTCAATGATCCTTGATTCATTGGCTTTTTGGGTCCCAAGATGTGCTTCGGCCTTGTTTGGTCTTCCGAGGGTCGAGCCTTTGTCCTTGGGGATGAAGTTTTGTCACTTGTTTCCCCTCAGCCGGTCCAACCTTTGGCTGGGCGTAACTTCCTCAACTCTTGATAGATCGGCCCCGCTCTTGGTTTAATCTCGCACGACTTTTCCTATAGATTCAAAATCCACAATCAGATTGTACATTCTAGGAGGCCTTAATCCATGATCAGTGCCGGTGGCCATGTCCGGCTTACATTACCCCCCCCCCCCCCCCCCCCCNNNGACAATGGTGCTCAAGGATGGCCTCTACCTCAAACTCTTGCTCGCCCTCGATGACCACCTTAGGGGGAGGCTCAGAACTGCAGCCAGAAAAATGCTCCATGCCGGATCATAGTAGAGTGTGAGCTTGGAGATGTGGAACACATTGTGGACTGGCATGGAAGGCAAAACAGCCAACCGCGCCACCACGGGCATCCGCATTTTGAGCGCGTCAAGCGGACCAAGCCACAGGGGTGTCAACTTGTCCGATCGGACCCCGCGAAGCTTGACGTGCACACTATTCAAGAGCACGCAATCATCAACCTTTTACGTTGCATCTATGTGTCGGCGATCTGCTTGCATTTTTCACCACTCTTGAACCTTGGCCAATGCATTCGGTGTTGTCGTCCAAATCTGCTAGAAGTTACGTGGGTAAGAATCCATCGCGGATAGGTTGTTTGCGATGTGCAAACTGAGGGGCGTGGTAGTCACTGTCTTGTTCACCACATCAAATTATGCTTTGCTAGTGGAGGTGGGCGTGGCAAAGTTGTATGCCTGTTCAGCGATTGGATACCGCTGGTACCATGCCGTCTCGTCCGGATCATCCATTATAGAGAGGAGCTGCTTTATCGTTTGATTTGTCCGCTCAGGTTGTCTGTCACTTTGGGGATAAAAACTGGTTTACAACTGTACCATGCTGCCATACTATTGCATGATTTCTCACCGTAACTTGCTTTTGAAACACGGTTCATGCTTGCTCACAATGGACCTCAACACGACATGGAGGCGCACCGCGTGCTCAAGGAACAACGGAGCCGTGCCTTCAGTACTCCCCGTATCACGAGTCGCAATGGAGTGTGACGTCTTGCTCAAGTGATCCGCCACCACCAACACTGCATTGTGGCATCATGCTATTGCGGGAAAAACCCATGATGAAGTCCATGGAGATGTCTTGCTATGGCTGCTTGGGGATGGGCAAGGGTTAGAGGAGACCCCAGGTCTTCTTCCTCCGCGCCTTGTGGAATTGGCACATGTCACAGCTTTGACATAATTTTTCACCTGTAATGACATGGTGAGCCACCAAAAGAAATGAGCCACCTTCTTCAATGTCTTGCCAGCGGAGAATTGGCCACTCGGGCCACTGTCATGGCACTCCTCCAAAATCAGCTGCCAAAGCACGGGCACTGCGAGAATCACCACCTGCTATGTGCCACCCCGTCACCAATGCGACACCTCAAAGAAAAATTTCTGAGCCTCATACTCTCCATGCGCCTCGTATTCCTCCGTGAAGAGCTTCACAAGGAAGGCATCCTCATGGATGGTGAGAGAAGCAACCAGCATCATCAGGTCCGGTCACTATGAGAGTGCGTCGCCGGGATTGATGCGACTCGGCCGGTACACGATCACGCAGTCAAAGTGCGACTCAAGGTACTCCACCCAATGCGCTTGCCGTCGACTCAGGTTTGGCTGCGTCTTTAAGTACTTCAACACATGGTGGTTGGTGTAGGCAGTAAAATTTTGTGCCTTGAGGTAGAACTGCAAGTTCTTGAAGGTTGCGACCATGGTGAGCATCTCCTTCTCGTGGGTGGCATAGTTCAGCTCCATCCAAAGTAATTTGCGCGACTGGCTGCGACTCGTTACCAAAGTCCTACAAAAGGATCCCACCAATTGCCAGGTTCGATGCATATGTCACCAACTCAAACTCATAGCCGCTGTCGACCAAGTGAAAGCCCGGCACAGAGGTCAAAGTCCTTTTGAGATTCTCAAAAGTTTTTTTTTTGCTAACTCCTCAACTCCACTCGCGATCCTGGCGAGTGAGATTGGACAGTGGCGTTGACACTCCTGCATGGCCAAGGAAAAACCTACTGTAATAGTGGCATAAACCAAGGAACACTTACACATTGTGTATAACACGCAACTTCAGCCACTTTAACATGGCCGGTACCTTGTGTGGATCCATGGCAATCTTTCCATAGCCAGTTATGTATCTAAGGAGTTCAAAATTTCCCACCGCGAACTCACACTTCGTGATATCTGCAAGAAACTTCTCCTTCCTCAAGATTTCAGGAACCTTCTTCACATGCGTCTCATGCTCCACCGCCATCCTGCTATACACCAAGATGTCGTCGAGGTACACCACCACGAAGTCATTTAAGTATGGCCTAAAGATGTTTTTTATCACCGCCATGGAGGTGGACGTCGCATTGATCAATGAAAGGGGCATCACGAGGAACTCGTAGTGACTATAGCGAGTGCGGAAGGCCGTATTTTTCACATCATTTTCTGCTATGCACATCTTGTGGCAGCTGGATCGAAGGTCGATCCTTGTGAAGAAGCAAGCCGCATGGAGCTGGTCAAAGAGCTCCTCGGCTCATGGAAGCGGGTACTGGTTCTTGATGCTCAACTCGTTCAATGCCTGGTAGTCCACGCACATGCGTATCTTGCCCGTCTTTTTATGCACAAACAACATAGGTGCAACACAAGGAGACGAGGCTAGGCGGATGAACCCCTGCTTTGCCATCTCGGTCAGCTCCTTCTTGAGCTCCTGGAGCCGCGGGTTGCTAATGCAGTATGTTACACAAACAGGCGGGTGTGCTCCAGGTTTGAGGTCGATGCGATAGCCCACATCCAGCTTCGGTGATAGACACACCAGGAAGGTGTCAGGAAACACGTCCTCAAATCATGTACACACCTTTCGAAGCCCCTCGGGCACCATTGCAAACTTGCCTTTGACCCCCGGCTGCTTACAAGTTGCCTCCTCCGCCACAGCAGGCACCACGTCCTCTGGTTCATCAAAATCGTCTTCCATGTCTTGCACAAACGTTGGAAAAAACTGCTTCCCTTTCTGAATCACTCGATTGAGCTACACCAAGTTCAGTATCATAGGTGTCGATTCCTCCTTACAAGGCGCCGACTACTACGATGCTCCCTCCTCACAAGTCACTTCCTCCTTGGCCTCTTCCTCGGACCACGTAGGGAGGGGATACCCTGCTGATCTTTGATTTTCTATATGATTGTTTTTGGGGTGAACGAAGTTGAAGCCTTTTCTTTAGGAAAATTGCTCAAGTACACCGCAAATAACTCATCTTGTACTAGTGATTCCAGGTTTTGTTTAAAAGCTGGATTCACATATTCTGTGAGTCTTGAGTGAACATGGTGCTTGTTGAGAAATATACATTTCACTCTGTAAGTACAAGGACAAGAAAAATACTGCTCACTCACTATCCGCTCTGCCCCCAAAAAAGTATATTAATCATGAAAAGACATTCTGATATGCTAATCCAATGTTGTGACCGTTGCGTGCTTCAGGTTGATGTGTTGTAATGCAGACGCAACATCACTTGCAATGTCCAAAAGTGCACAAAAAGCTTGATCAGACACTTCAGAGCTGCACACAGACAGTCATAGACAAATTCAAGGATCTAGATTTTTTGTTAAACAAATGCTCAAGTACTACCTAAATGACTTGAAGGAAAAAATACATGAACAAAACTTAGGATTCTCTGAATTATAAAAAATGAGATTAAAGATCAATACAATACTCCTTGTCTCCGAGCTTGATGGATACATTGCATGCCTCCTAATTGAAGGTGGGGTTGTACTTGTAGAGGAATTCATGACCAAGGACCACATCGTAATCCTTCATCGGGCACACCCCATATACGGTTGTTATGCAAAGCTTCCCCATGTAAATGGAGAGGGGACAGGCCAGGTACCCCACTTTAATCGTGTCCTCCACTTGGTTAGCAGTCCGTTGCTTGCTCGTGAGTGCAAGGCCCCACTTCTGAGCGCACTTCATGCTCATAAAACTGGCCAGCTAGATTGTGGCTCGTGCCACAATCTAGCTGACTCCCCACCTTCCCCTTGACGCCTTTCACTCAGCCTCCAAGAGAAGTGTGGGTTGCTTCTCCACATACCGAGAGTATGCCTTGACCTAAAAAATTGCCTTAATTGTCGTAAGGTATTCTGGCGGGCAGTCGAGTGGCGGTGTGGGTTGAGAGTAGCCAGGAGTAAAGTCATCTACTCCCAACTATCCGTGTTTCCCGACTCCTTTGTTTCTTTCTCTGCTTCCTTCATGGCTTGCTTCCCCTTCCCTTGCCGCTTATCCTTGTCATTGCCTTTCTTCGGCTTCCGGCAATCACGTGCAATGTGGCCAGGCTTGCCATTGTTGTAGTACTTGTGTTGTAGCAATGCTCTGATCTCCATGGGTGTGTCGTCGCTCTTGGCCCGCTAGACGTATCCACCACAAAAAAGAGTTGTGAATTTGGCATGAGTCTATTGCACATGCAAATCATACCGTTCTTCTTTTGCAATCATCCTCAGCAAGTCGCCATTGAGGTTATGCATCACCGTCGTAGCGCAGGTGCTCTTCTTGAGGCTGCTGCTGTAGTAGAAGCACAATTTGTGGGAGTCAAAACCGTAGTTGGCAACAATCTCACAAAACCTGTGGGTGTAGTGGGTGACACCGCCAGTTTGGCGAAGCCGACGCAATTTGGCATGCACGTTGTTCCTCACGTCACCCACATTGAAGTGCCTGATGAACGACCTTATGAACTCTTTCCACAAAGTCGGCCATTTGAGGGTAGGGTTGCCACTATGGGAGGTTGGAGCGGATGGGGTTTAGATTCTAGTCACGGCCGCAATGTCGGAGACCATTTATGCTCCACTGCCGTGTGGATTGGAATGCATCACATTGGCCCACCAATCCAGCGATACACCTCTCAAAAGGGTTTCGACATAGTCGCTTCGTGCCTCGTATCTTGAGTCATCCAGGCCAATGGCAGTGACGTACAACTCTAGTCAGAGAATCCAAGCCTGCAGAGCTGGCCCATCCTTGATCTTTTGAACAGCTCTGTCTTGGGCGGGCTTGGGACGTCGACCACATTTTTCCTTGCAATGGAAACTACCATTGGTGTTGTCACAGGACACCACGCAAGCTCTTGATTGAGGAATGCATTTTGCCTCTCCAACAGGTCCATCTTGGTCTACATGTTGGTGAGCAACTTCTACAATGTTGCAGCTACTATTACTTTGCCTTGTGCATCAAACACCACTGCCAATGAGTACGTGCTAGATGAAGTGTTGTGAGGTGAGTCGTCCCTGTCTATTGGTATAGCTTATTGTAGCCACTCAGCCGTGTCCATGCTCGTGCAGATCCCTGATGCTGACCCAGCTGGCGCCAGAGCACTGACGAATGATGGCTCTGCCAACCAGAAGCTGCCAGACAGCTCCCACGACGTCCCGGGTGCTTGCTGGGGAGCTCTACAGTTTTTCTGCACTCGCGAGAGTTTTATCAGGGGCTGGCTCTTGAGCTCGATTTACATGTTTTTCATTGTCTTTCTACCGATCAATGCATAACTTCTACGTAGCATCCGGCTCAAGATTTTGCATCTCTAGGTTTAGACAGTGTTGCGTTTGGATGCCTGTGCGCGGAGTTACGACCAAAATAGTGGTTTTAGGCCGGTTTCAGGACAAACTGCCACTGCCGCGTGCGTCACCCGCCGTGCGCCGTGGCAGGTATTTATGCCATGTGCTTTTCAGTTGTCATATCTCTCTGAATTTCTAAGCTTTTGGAGCTGCTGAGACTTTGCGTGTCTCCCTAGCCGAACTCTTACTGTTTCTTGCACTTGCTTCCTTGCTAGTGCGCAAGCTGAATGGACTGTGTCGCCGTGTCAACAGCAACAAGGCTGGGAATCTTCCTAGAGGTTTCTCATGGTATCAGAGGAGCAAGGTATCCCTCCCTGAGAGACGCAGCAGAGATGCAGTAGTGGCAGCAACAGGAAGAGTAACAGCTAAAGCCACGGTCCTGGGAGGACCCACCAAGCCACGGTGACCCGCCGTAGCAGATTTCAGCAGTGGAGACACCCTTGTAACCGCATCACCACGCCAGTACCACGTGGTAGCCAAGGGTTACCCAACCCTCTCCAGAAGCAGTTGAGGCATGTGATGTTGAGAAGGGGTCTGTGAAGGGTCCCAGAAGCATCACTCAGGTTGCACCTACCACCCCCCCAGACATGAGAGAGTGTAACTGCCCTGTTTGACAATCGTTTTTGGCATGTAAGAGCTCGTTAGAAAGCTCTTGCAAAATTCCACTCCTGTCTCATTTTGTTCTCTGTAGGCTCTAGCAAATGCAACAACACTCTCACATTTATGTTGTTTTCTAGATTTTGGATTGAAAAGGAAGCACTGGCTTTTTTTCTTACATTTTAAAGGTTTTTTCCCATGAAACCACTGCTACTTCATTCAGAATCTTCCTGCACATTATCGTTCCAAATTTTGCTTCATTTTGACAGCCTTTATGCTAACGTCATCATCGTAGGTGATGACATCAGCACCAACACTTAGCCAGATTTTTGGCTGAAACATCATTTGTTTTCGGCTTTCCAACTTGACAAGAAACGCAAATAGTTTGTGATTCTGACAACATTGGCATTTGGACCCATGTTAAGCAGCACTGATGCTGCCGATTCGTGACAAGGGCAAGGGGCTAGGAGACCCCTCCTGTTCCTCCTCTTCGGGCATCATGAGTCCATGGTCACAGTCACTCATGATCGACGAGCTTTGTCGGACGCAAGATGAGATGCACCGCCAGCAGCAGCGTCAGACCGACGAGCTACCCGAGATCGCTGAGTTACTTAGAGGTCGTCAGGGGCCTCACAGCCGACACCAGAAGGACATGTTGCAGTTGCACCATCCGTTCAGCAGTCTAGCCTACTGATCTTGATAATCGATTAAAATTATTCTTTTGGGTGTTTCTGGCTCAACAAGTTTTTTTCATTGAATTTAATAGGTACCACGTAAAAAATTTCTTTTTTTTACTGAGGTACACAAATTTTGTCGAAAGCCTAAAAATCGCCTACTAAAAATATCGAAGCAATCTCACCTCCGGTCACATCTTCAGGTCTTGACGCGGAAACAATGTTTCCGCGTCAGATTTGTCAATCTGACACGGTCTGCCGTGTCAAGCAAGCCATGTCAGGCTGACGCGGTCTTGAAAACCGGTCATTGGCAATGGACGAGACCAGTCATTGTCGATTTTAAAGATCATGTTTTTTGTTCAACAAATTCCAAGGTACCACCTAAATCATTGTTTTCTCAAAACCCATGCTCAAATATAACGATTCCCTAAGTTATGGATTTGAAAAAAATGAATATCAAGATCAATATGGCATTCCCTCTATAGAAACGCGACCTCAGCACCCCTCATCACATGTTGACACTTGGGATGAGGAGGAGATGGAGAGTAACACTTGCCAAGACAAGATTCGCTTCCTTGAGGATCGCATTCGTGAGTTATCGCTGGGGTCCGAGCCTCTCACCCCGCCACCTTCTCGTCGTCATGACGAGAAGGACCGACTTTTGTCGACTTTTGTCCCTTTCTAGGTGAGGTTGGGACCGAGACTGGAGCGGACCCACGTGAGGGGTGGGAGCTGGCTTTGACACTACTCGCTACAGAGATGCATGCCATGAGGGCAGCTCGACTGCGTGAGTTCCACTCCCTCTGCCAAGGTCCCACGAAGCTTGCAACAGACTATTGGTAACGTGCCATACGCCTTTACACGCGTCTTGGGACAGATGGCGGGACGGAGCTGTGTGCACTTGACACCATCATGATGGGGGTGCACTTCGACCACGTGAAGCTCTTTACAAGCTTCGACCGTGCGGCCCTCTCCGAGTTTTTGGAGGCACTACAGCTACTTCCTTTGGCTCATTTCTGGTTTCTCCAAGTGACATGGGCTCATGAGGCTAGTCTTGCCCATCAGCAAAGTCCACTTGTTGCAACAATGATTGTGATCCCTCCTACGCCTCTCTCCCAGCTCACTAGTCCCACCTCCACCGCTTCCTCATCGTCCTCCTCCTCAATCCCAAGCGGCCAGACTCAGGGCGTTGCAGCTACTGTGCAGGGGAGAAAGGAGAAAGAGAGGCACAACAAGGGACAAAACAACAGTGGCAGCAGCAGCCAATGAGTAGTGGCAGTGGACGTTCTGTCCACTACTATAACTATGGGGGCCCTTAATGCCACACAGAGTGTGAGCAGCCCCTTGATTGGCCTCGGATCATGCGCGACCTCTAGATGACACAGAAGTAGCGGATGTCCTCCAATGACATAGGGACGAGTCGTATCGCGGCCACGACTACAGCAGATGCAATCGCTTCACAAGGCCGCAGCAACAATATGGACCCTCGGGATCGCACAATTGCGTAGCTTTGTCAGCTGCTGCCTCTTCGTACTTAGAGAGGTGCAAGTGTGTTGTCACAACCAAGTGGTTCCCAAACAGCTTGTCCTACTGTGTTTGTTGCCCGTGATGATTCTGGTGGTGGAGCTCAGTCAGTCCGACTGGCTTGACGAGTCACATTTCCGTGTTGTTCATCATTGTTCTGAGTCTTCTGCTTCCCATCCAGCAAAGGTAGAGTGTTTTGTGGCATGTTGTTTTGTGTCGACAACTAGTCGTGAGCAGAGTGGCACCAGGATCATTGACTATGGTACCACCCATCACATGACTTGTCGTCATAGTAATTTGCTGTGCTCGGTCCCGTTACGTCCGTTCAGTCCGTTTGCACAGGGTCTGGTCAGTCGTTGCCCATCCATGGAGTTCGAGTTTTGCAGTTTGATGGCCCTTCTGGCCCCTTGTACATTTCCAATGTTCTCTTTGTCCTTGCTCTTGAGCTTAGCCTGCTCTCTGTTCGTGCTTTTATCAGGATGGGTCTCTCTAGTGAGCACTCCGCTGACTCTACCACTAGAACTGATCTCGACACTTGTGCCTCTTTTACTCGTGCCTCAGTCGGTGATGACTTGTATGGTGTGTCTTGTACCACTTCATTTGCCTTCTCTCCTTCCTCCACACCTACACGTGTGTTTGTCACTGGTGTTCTCTCTCCACAACACCAGTGTTCGCTGCATTGCCGCCTTTGCCATGTGAGCTCGGACACTGTGTCCGAGCTCATTCATGCTTAGCCAACCCTTGTTCTTGACACGGCTTCCTTCGAGAATCCGCCTAAGACCAACTATCTCTTTTGCGCTCAGGTTAATATTCATCGCTCCACTTATCCTAACTCCACCTCTCAAACACTACGGCCGCTTGAGTTGGTCCACTCGGCCCTTCTCGGTCCCCTTGTTGTCGAGTCCCTCTCAGACCGGGGGCGATATGTCCTCACTCTGATTGATGAGTTTACCCGGATGTGTCTGGAAATAGAACACAATGAATGTGTTTGACTGAATGAGTGAATCATTGAGAAGAGCTGCCTCTAGCCTAAGTAGCTACACATCAAAGGAAGGTGAGGTGGTGGTGTGAGGTGAGGTGGTGAGATGGTTGGGAGGTGAGGTGTTGGGAAGGTGTGGAGGTGAAGTGAGGTGAGGTGGTGAGATGGTGGGAAGGTGAGGTGGTAGGAAGGTGTGGTGGTGGAGTGAGGTGAGGTGGTGAGATGGTGGGATGGTGCGCTGTTGGGAAGGTGAGGTGAGGTGAGGTGGTGGGATGGTGGGAAGGTGAGGTGGTCCAGATTGTGGGGGAGGATAATGTTGGGGGTAAAGCGGTCGGGTTAGCCCGTTCAGAAATGGGAGCAAGGAGGGACAGTCCCATGATGGGAGAATGCATGGGCTAGGTTAGTGGGGAATGACTAAGGTAGTCCAGGGAGGGGCAAATGGGCGTGGTAGCCCCAAGAGGGACAGAGTGGTAAGGTGGGGTGTGGAGTAATGCTTATGGGGGGATTTGAACCTGTGAGGTGGGGAGCAAGAATCAACGTGAGAAGCAAGAGGCTCAGATTTCACTGACACACCCCTTAGAAAATTGGTGCTCACGTTGACACCCCTTGAGGCTGAGGAGGTTAAAGCCCAAGGAGAGGAAGGATACAGTGATGGTCATCGCGTGAGAGGGTTTTGGTGAAGATGTCCGCCAGTTTTGTTGCAGAAGACACATGGCGGACGTCCAAGTGTCCAGCCTGCACTTGCTCTTGAATGTGGAAGACACTGGAGTTCGATGTACTTTGTACGGGCGTGGAACACCGGATCCTTGGTAAGGGCAATTGTGCTAGCGTTGTCGTACCACAAGCGGGGCTGAGGTTGATGATGACCAAGCTTGCTAAGGAGAGTACGCAGCCAGGTAGCCTCCTGGGCAGCCATGGTGCCGGCGTAGAGTTCCAACTCGCAAGACGAGAGAGAGAGAGAGAGAGAGAGAGAGAGAGACGGAAGAGGAGCGAGTAGACCGCCAGCTGATGAGGCCGGAGCCACAATGAAAGCCATAGCCTTGAGTAGAACAGTGATCAGATTGGTCGTCAGCCCAAGAAGAATCGCTGAAGCCCTCGAGGGAGATATCCGGAGACCCGCCAAGAGTGAGGCCGTGAGTTTGGGTGGAGTGGAGGTGGCGGAGGACCCGCTTGGCTGCGCACCAATG
>SZWC01011794.1:60162-71231 GCA_023375785.1 Penium margaritaceum
AGACAAAGGTCACCGCCACGAGGAAGTGGTTGATGACGAGAAGAGCGACGAGGGCCGATGGAAGGGCGAGGCGGAAGCGTGGGTGGGGAGGAGGGTGGGTGGGAGGAGGAGGATGAATGGGGGAGGAGGCCGAGACTGTGAAGCTCTTGGAGGCTAATGGTGTGATAAGAGGAGGTGGCGGAGCGAAGGGGCGAGGATAGGGAATTGAGAGGGGGAGGGGAATCTGGAGGGTGACGGGAATCTAGATGGGGAGGGGAATCTGGAGGGGGGGACAGGAGAGGAAATGAGAGGTGGGAGAGGGGAAGGGACAGGGGCGGGGGCGGGGGAGGATGGGAGGTTGGAGGAACTAGGAGGGAGAGATGGCAAAGGAGGGAAACCGGGAGGGGAAGAGGGAGGAGGAGCAGGGAGAAAGGGGGCACTGGGAGGCGAGGATGGAGGTGAAGTGGTCGGAGGAGGGGGCGATCCATCAAGGGAGGAAGAGGGGAAGGGCTTGGAGGACTCGTGGAGGATGGGGACAGGGGAGGAGGGGACGTGAGAAGCTCGAAGTGGGCCCACTTAAGGTTAGGGATGGTGTGGGAGGTATTGAATGGAAGTGTTTCGTTGACCGCGGCGTCGATGCTGTGTGTTTCTTGGCCAGTGGTGGGGTCGAGGAACACGTAGCCCGCCGACTTTGGGGCAAAGCCGACAGACATGAGGGGGGCGGCACGAGGACCAACCTTTGACATGTGCTACTGAGAGTGTTGGTACTTGTTGAGGAGCACATATGCCGTCAAGCCCCACACGCGGAGAGTAGAAACATCGGGTTTCTTTCCAAACCATGCCTCCCAGGGCGTAAGATCCGGAAGAAGAGAGGTGGGGTATAGATTATGGACGCGCGAGGCGTAGCGGAGAGCGTACGCCCAAAGGGACTTGGGTGCGAAGGCATGAGGAAGGAGGGTACGAATGATAGCAAGGAGGATGCCATTGCGATGCTCGGCAGCACCATTTTGTTCAGGAGATTCCGGGAGGGTGACTTGGTGGTCGATGCTGTGGAGGTCGCAATACTTCGTTAGGATGGTAGGGAGAAGATCACCTCCACGATCGGAGTGGAGATGGAGAATGGCACGGCCAAAGCGGGCGTAGGCGTGGTTCGCCCGTGCGAGGAAAGCATCTTTGGCATCGGATTTGGAGGCAAGCGGAAGACCGGTGCCAAAGCGAGTGGAGTCATCGACAATAGTGAGGAAGTAGGAGTGACCTTGGATGGAGGTGGGGTGAATGGGACCAACAAGATCAAGGTGGACCAAGTCGAGAGGCTTTGGAGCACGCGAGGAGTGAGGCGGATGTAAGGCGGCTTTGAGCTTGCCGAGGGTGCATGAAGGACAAGTGGGGGCGGGGAGAGTGGGAATGGGTGGGAGAGAGGGGAGGCCGATGACCATGTCTTTTGAAGAGAGACGGTGGAGGGCGGCAAAGTTAGGATGATAAAGACGGTGGTGGTGGAGAATGAGAGGGTGAGAGATGTGGCGGCATGAGCAAGTTGGAGGGGGGGATGTGGTGAGGGTTGGTTAAGGGCGGGGAGCAGAGAGGCGATAGAGGTTATTGGAGAGACGGAAAGTGGTGAGGTACAGGTCAGTAGAGGAGGTTAGGTGAGCTGTGGTACCGAATGCTAATGGGGGGATTCGAACCTCTGAGGTGGGGAGCAGGAATCAAAATGAGAAGCAAGAGGCTCAGATTTCACTGACAGAGTGAGGTGGGTCTACAGCCTCCGCCACAAGAGCGATGTTGCCTTGGCAATTTGCCTGTTGCTGGTGATAGCTGAGCGCCAATCTCGTCAGACCCTCCACACGTAACGCTCGGATCGTGGTGGTGAGTTCTTAGGTGAGACGGACACCTTCTTTGCAGAGCGTGGTATTTTTCACGAGCTCTCTGTCCCTACTACACAACAGTAGAACAGCATGTCTGAGCGCTGAAACCGCACCATGGAGGATGCGGTCTGCGCCATGCGGTCTGAGTGCGGTCTTCCATAATTGATTGCCTTTGAGTGGTTTTCTTACATGACGTGGGTCTGGAACTGCCTACCGCACGATCCTCTTTTGGGCCATGTCATGCTATACAAGTTGTGGTTTGGCCATCGTGCCGACCTCCGTCTTGCTCGTGTTTGGGGGTCCTTAGCCTATTTCTGGTACACCGAGGGCCAAGAAGGGTCCAAGGTCTCACCTCGGGGTCACGTGTGTGATTTCCTCGGCATTTCCCCGCGGCCAAAGGCCTGGCGCTTTTGGGACCATGCTCCTCATCGCATTGTCGAGTCTCAAGACGCTCTCTTCTTTGAGGCTCTCACCTACCGCGACCTATCCAGTATTTTATCACTGGCCGTCGACCACGTTCCCACTTGGGTGGCTTCCCGGCGGAGTCTAGCCATGCGGATGGGTCCGTCCTGACCTCCCCACCTGTGGTTCCGTCTCCTGCTAATGACGATCCAGCCATTTTGGCTATCGGTCCGGTAGCATTATCTGCTCCCTTTGGCACACCTGATCCCATGTCAGTCTCATTCCGACCGAGAACACTTGCTCCCGTGCTCGTTTGAATCCCTTGTGGTACCCTTGAACCCATGCCAGTCTAAGTCCCTTCTCGCATACCTGCTCCTAAACCAGTCTCAGTCCCTTCTGGCATCCCTGCTCCCGTGCCAGTCTTACTCCCTTCTAGCACCCCTGCTCGCGTGCCACTCTCAGCCCCTTCTGGCACACCTGCTCGCATGCCAGTGAAAATCCCTTCTAGCTCTGGCACACCTTGTCTCGTGCCTATTGCAGTCTCCTCGGTCACACCTGGACCTCTATCTACACCTGCTTCCCTGCCGCATGAGCGAGCACGTATCCATGATTGTCTTACATCCTCTATCCTCCCCAGCGAGCCTACAGTCCCTGTGGTTGTGGACCAGTCGGTTGCTACACAGCCAGAGGTAAGCACTTCAGCTTCAGGCTACTCTCGTGCGCCTGGTGGTCGTCTTTGACCACTTGCGTCCAAGGCTAAGCGAACAGTTGGTTCGGCACCTAGACGCTCCACTTGTAGTGTTTAGAGTGGCAATCCTGGCACAAAGGCCCTTGGCCAAAGTTTCCAGGTGGACTACACTGAGGTGCACCCGGCGTGCCCTGGCGGTCATGGGTTGGTCTCCCGAGAGTTCTCGGTCGCTTGCGATGCTGCAACCAACTTTGTCGTGGTCAGACCGAGTTTGGAGGCGTGTGTCTTTGCCACTCAGAGCTCTCCCTTGACGATGCCAGATCCAGGCACATTGAAGGAGGAACTGTCAACTAAGGATGCACAGTTGTGGCGTGTTGCTTGTGAGGATGACATGAGAGACATCTGTGAGCACGGTGTCTATGAGCTTGTGGACTTCCCGCCTTAACATGGCATGTGGGTCTTTTGCAAGAAGACGAAGCCTCATGGCACACTGGTTTGCTACAAGGCTTTCTTTATGGCCAAGGGGTTTTTAGAGGTTGAGGGTGTAGATTTCACTGACACCTTTGCACTTGTTGGTCGCATGACCACCACCACTCACGCTCAGTTTGAAATTCTTGCTCACCATAACTGGGAGCTGCATCAGATGGATGTAAACAACGCGTTCCTCCATGGCACCTTAGAGGAGGAGATGTACATGGTCCATCCACCTAAATTCAAGGTTGGTGACAAAGTCTGGCGCTTGCATAAGGCCTTGTATGGCTTGAAACAGTCACCCAAGTACTGGAACTTGGAGATCACACACACAGTGACACATGCCGGTTACATGCATAGTGACGCAAACTCATCCCTCTTTCTCCGACAAACAGCTGAGAGCTTCACTGCCATCCTGGTCTACGTGAAAGATCTCCTAATTGCATCTCCTTCTATGGATGTTGTGAAGGAGGCCAAGGGAGTCCTCAAGGCTGCCTATAGGATGGAGGACCTTGGTCTTACACTTGTATTTCTTGGGATGGAGATCATATATGATCATCAGTGGCAGACACTATTGCTTCATCAGGCACGTTATGCCCACGTTATGGGGGAGCGATTTTCTCACCTCCTTGGTACTGTTCCCACAACCTCCACTCCCATCACACCTAATGGCCAGGATGCTCTGATCGTGGATGATCCATCACAACAGGGGGAGATAGTGGACGTGACCCTGTAGTTGCGCCTGATTGGATCTGATTGGCTCTAGCGTCTTTTTCATGGGTTGCGTCAGTCTATGCCTTGCATCGTTCTGCACTATGAATACCAGAGCGCTCTCTCCATTGCAGAGAACTCTGGTGTGTTCATGCACGCACAAAGCACATTGCTTTTCAGTATCACTTTATGCGTAATCTTGTGGAGCAACATGTGATCTTCGTCATCTGGGTCGGCACGAACATGCAGCGGGCTGACTTCCTGACCAAGGCATTAGCGCGCGAAAAGTTCATGGTAGCCATTTGTTCTGTCGGCCTTGGCCCCTTACCTGAGAGTGGCTGAGAATGGGGTGTTTGAGCATGAACTGTTCAGCATCTTGATGTACACCTGTATCAGTTCTAAATGTGTATCAACATATGTACCATCAGGTCAGGGAGGAATGTTGCAATCTGAGTCCTCCCCAACTATTGGTACAGCTTATTGGGACCACTCGGTTGTGTCCATGCTCGTGCCTGTCCCTCATGCAGACCGAGCTAGCGCCGGGGTACCGACGCGTGGTGGGTCCACCCACAAGCAGCTGCTAGACAGCTGCCATGACGTCCTGGGTGCTTGTTGGGGTGCTCTACGGTTTTTTTTGGCAATTGTTAGATTTTTCTCTGTGGACTTGCTCTTGAGCTTGATTTGCATGTTTTGCATTGTCTGTCAACTAATCAGTTCCGGACTTGTGCGAGTGACCAATCTTAGCATCAAGCTCACGATTTTGCATCTCTAGGCTCATACAATGTTGCATTTGGATGCCTGTGTGCGGAATTACGGCCTAAACAATGGTTTTGGGCCGGTTTCAGGACAAACTGACACTGTCGCGTGCATTACCCGCAGTGCGCTGCGGCAGGTATTCATGTTGTGCCCTCCTCCATTGTCATCTCTCTCTGTATTTCTAAGCTACTGGAGCTACTGAGACTTTGCATGTCTCCCTAGCCCAACTCTTGTTGTTTCTTGTACCTGCCTACTCGCTAGTGCACCAGCCGAGTGGACTGTGTCGCCACATCAGCAGCAGCAAGGCTATGAAGCTTCCTAGCAGTTGCCCAATCTTTATGTCCGATGCAACTTCTTCCTTAACGGGTCCTCCAGTTAGCGTCTTGACACAGGAGTGCGTGGTTGATCTTGGGCACGAGTCCACCAAAGAGACAAGATGTGTGCCCAAGAGAGGTTTCCACGTAGATGATTGTGCCCCTGAGCCAAGTGTGGCTTTGATACCAAGTGTAAACCGGGTACGGTTTGCTAGCCTCAACTGGACGGTGTCCACACCAACCGGCGGCAACGGCGACCAAGGGGAGGCCAATGCACATCTGTCCGTGTATGCAAAAGCGTAGGATTTTCTTAGGGGAGCACTGGAACACGTGTGGCATAGTGGGAGTAAACTCTACTTGCTATTCAAATGTCAACATACAAGACTATGTGTACATGATGACACATCCTGGGCTATCCGAGGTCGCCAAGCCATAAACGGCTCCGTAAAGGCCTAGGATGAGCGTTATTGCCTCAGCATCACGTAGCTCATCTTCCTAGATTTTCAACACACTAAGAATTATAACATTCCATGGAGGAACAGTTGTTCCCATGAACCACAATAATGTGCCGCTGGCAGTACCACTAGTGGCAGTGACGGCCGCCTGAAGCACCCTTTTTGCAATAATACATCGGTTTATCATTATGAAGCGTCTTTTGCCCTCAATGATCCTTGATTCATTAACTAACCAGGTCCCAAGGCGTGCTTTAGCCTTGTTGGGTCTTCCAAGGGTGGAGCCTTGGTCCTTCGGGGTGAATCCCCGTCACCAGTTTTCCCCTCCGCCAGTCCAACCTTTGGCTGGGTGTAACTTCCTCAATTCTTGAAAGATCGGCCCCGATCGTGGATCGATCTCGCACGGTTTTTCCAATAGATTCCAAGTCCACAGTCTGATTGCACATTCAAGGAATCCTTAATCCTTGATCAGTGCCGTTGGCAACATCCGGCTTACATTGATATTCACAAGCTCTCGCAAGGGCACAAGAAACCGCCACAACTTAGCAACATGCTTTCTGAATTTTCGTATCTTTCAAGCGGTCGATCAAGGCTTCATGTTTCATTTATGCCAAAGCACGCACCATGTTTCACTGATTTCACTCATTTTCATCGATTTTTTTACTGGTGCCTGCAATACTTAGTTGAAATTCATTGATTGTAAAAACGTTTCCAAAAACGTGTTTCATGTAACCTGAAGGCATTTGCAGGTTTCTATAAATCGCATGAAAAATTAAAAAATTGAACGGCGGAATGCAACGGCCTACTTCATGCGCGGCTTGGGTCGAATCGTGACTCGACGTGGTCGGTCCCACATGCGCTTCGTGGGAGGCCCAGATCAAAAACCCCTCGCAAACAGTTTTATCACTGAAAGTCTATGATAGCATTTTTCCACTGGAAATTGGAGTGCAAACGTGTTACGTACCAGACGTACACAAGTCCCTAATCTTCTCAAACGGGAATTTTTGTTACTACACAAGCAGCCCACCGCGTTGCAAGAACCGCGATATGCACTCCATCGACCAAGGGAAAACTGGCCAATTGCCCCACCCTCAGTGGATATTCTTGAACCTTCTGAGAGCTTTGACCACTCTCACAAACCTACGAATAGAAGTTTCATTACCTTTTGGTCGACTTCTCAACACCTCTCGACAAATCTGGGGTTACAAAGATACATCACGCATCTTCACCGTCGATTCTCGAAGATCCCCGACATCTCGGCGGACCTTCTCGAATTCGACCACTCAAGGCCGCGACTCCGCACACGTTGCTCAACATCCAACCTAACGACCCGACTATGCTTCATTCAAAACAAGACACTTGTATATGTATGTTCGATCATTTCCACACTTATCATCGAAGTACATTTACCGCTAATTATAAATTGCTCGAGTGTCCCAAATTCTGAATCGTGTTTTGCCTCGCAAATTCTACTTGTTCACCATCTACGCTCCATTCAGAGTAACACTTGGTATCAGGGCGCAGCGGTGGTGGAAAGGCATTTGACTACATTTCCCATCCAGAGGACTACCTCGCACAAGTCTTCACCGCATCTTGCACATCAAGACTTCGCAAACTTTGCAACTACGATGTGAGGTGAGCGTGCACAACCGACGACAAGCATCGGGTCTTCGGCAATGACTTCGGCAATGGAAGAGCAGAACGTGCTGATGCACGCAAACCCTGATGTGACAGCGAATGCTGGCGTGGCAGGCTTTGCGGTAGCTGGAACAACTCGTACGGCCTCGGCGACCAATCTGGTCATGGCGACCAATCTGGTCATGGACCCAACGATGATTAATCAGTCGTTCCTACCAACAGCCTCAACGATGGCAGCAGGGACGGCAGGTGGCATTGGGCGACAGGCGCGGATCAACAAGGAACTGGTGAACAGGAATTTTGCACTCAAAGGAATCAACAACCACATGTTGCAACAACTCAACTTCACGATGGAGGCTATTCACAACGCAAGCATGGGTGAAGCAGTGTTCATCGAGAGAAATTCTCAACTCACCAGCAAACTCAAAATTCATCCGGCTCCACGAGAACCGTTCGATCTTGCAAACCTAAAAATACTGACGGTTTGGATGTGGCTGACGATTTTAGAGGTGTACTTCACTGCTGCTGGGGTCAATGACGATCAAAAGAAAATTGACCTCGCGGCCACGCTTTTGCGTGCCACGGCATTGGCGGTCCAACCTAAAGGCCATCCAACGACAGCAGAAGACCAGTAGAGCATCATCAATGGCTCACGGTACCCGTCTCAAATTGCCAACCGCAGGCGTTCTACCCTTGGAGCAGATCAACCCACAATGGCAAGACGTGCTGACGCCAACAACCGACTAGAACGAGTTTTCGAACGCGATGCTCGCATGCTTTGGATGACTGAATGAAAAATCTGATGCACGGTACAAGCTCTAGCGTCTACGTTAACAGTCCACAGTTACAGAGTACATGCAGAGATTCCGTGAGATCACCACCAGAGAAGACATCGCCCCGACGAACTCTGTTTTCACTCGAACAATGGCCTCAAACGAGACATCCGGAAAATCATCGCTATACTCGGCATCTCGAACGACTTTCCGCGGATGAACAATCATCTTTGTAGTAGCACAAAGGATCGACAGCGCCGACTACAATGCTCGGATCCAGGAATCCTACGGGTGGAAACCTCCTAGCCACAATCATGGTAGAAATGAAAAAAAAACCACTCGCCGGACTCCTCGACCCGGATGGGAGTAGACGCCGTTGACCAGAGAGATACCCAAACCCGCTACAGCTGCAAAAACGTCGGGCACATCGCTCGCAACTGTCGGAACAAGCAACAGGCCAAAAAGGGGAGGAGGTCAGAGAAAAATGAGTCGGGAAACGACAAGGGACAGGAGTGAAAGGCGCTACTCTTGTTCCTGAGGTACGATCTACGCCGAATGATCGCCCATCTGAACGGCCCACGTCACTGTAGAGGGTTTTTGAGATTGCAAAGTTTGGAGAGGGATACGAGGACGAAAAACCGGCGATTCTACTAGAAGTTCAGCCTCGAGGATGTAGAAGTTGTAGAACGGTACCGAAAGTACTCCACAGAGGAGATTCACATAGCTTTGTAAGCAAGGACATGGCCTGCAAGCTGGGTTTGCAGACCAAACCAAGGGTGTTTGAATAAAAAAACCATCAACGGGAGACTATAGATACGAAGACTTCGAGAACCACTAGAACTACAAGTTGGAGATCTTCGGGATGTAACGCTTTGGAGGTCTTGTCCAATGAGCGATCACAAAATCATCCTTGGACGAGATTTTCTATACCAGTGCAATTTGCAGGTTGACTCAAACTACAGTGACGTCTACGTTGAGATTGACGGCGCCAAACAACTTTCGCTTGCGGGACGGAAGTTGACAATGGAAGTAGCAGAGGTGGAAGCAGGAGAGGAAGCAGCGGAAGCCAAAAAGTGACAACTGACGTAGTCGATGTCGCATAACGTGGCCAAACACTGTATTTGACGAGGAGCTCATGCGTGGCTCATACATCTCAAGCCAATGGGAGAAGCGGAAGTGGTAGCAGCTGACTCATCATCAGTCTCATCAGCCTCATCGGCCTCGACGAAGTTTGCAATGGTACCCAAAGAGTTCACACCACTCATTGAGGAGTTTGCAAACGTCTTCCTCGACGAACTCCCGAAAGCTTTCCTCTGTAGCGAGACATTGACCATCGCATCAAAATGAAGCCGGACAGCAGACCTACTGTCCGAGGGGTCTGTCAGACAAGCGATCACAAGCTGACCGAGCTGAAAAGGCATCTCAAGGAGATGCTCGGTCAAGGGTTCCGCCCATCCACGTCACCATACGCTGCACCAGTACTATTTGTTAAAAAGGAAACCGACGAGATGCGAATGTACATGGATTACAAGGCTTTGAACAACACTACCATCAAGAAGCGCTACCCTCTCCCTTGAGCCGACGAACTTTTCGACCAACTCCGGGGAGTCCGGATTTTGAGCAAAATTGACTTACGCAACGGATATCACCAGATACGCGTGGCAACTGTCGACGTCAAGAAGAGAGCATTCCGAACTCGCTACGGGCACTTCGAGTTCACGGTCATGCCGTTTGGACTCACAAATGCCCTAGCAATGTTCATGACGGTAATGAACAATGTTTTTCGGCCTTACCTCAACGACTTTGTTGTGGTGTACCTCAACAACATTCTGGTGTATAGACGCACCCCCCGAGGAGCACGATGGACATCTCTGAAATGTTCTCAAAGTTTTAAAAGGAGAGAAGTTCTTTGGAAAACTCTCAAAATGCAACTTTGGTCGTCGTTTGATCAAGGCTTTGGGTCACATCATCAACAGCGAACAGATCACCATGGATCCAAAAAAAAGTGGCAACAGTCGCTCATTGGCTGACGCCGACCAATGTTAAAGAAATTCATTTTTTTCTCGTATTTTGCAACCACTATCGGTGTTTTGTACGGGACTACGCCCAAGTGTCAGTGCCTCTTTCCAACCTCACTTGAAAAGAAAACGAGTGGTGGTGGGGAGGTAGCGAACAAACAGTGTTCATCGCTTTGCAGAACGCTCTAACCTCATCGTCAGCCCTATGATTAGTCGATCAAACGGTCAACTTCGTCATGGATACGGATGCATCAGACCCAGCCATCTGCGCGATTCTTCTACAAGATCACGGCAACGGCGAACAACCGGTCTCCTGTATGTCTCAAAAACTTCAAGGACCGCAACTCCACTAAGCGGTCCACGAAAAAGAGATGTTGGCGGTCATGCACACGTTCAAGACGTGGCGATGCTACCTTGAGTGTCGCCGATGCATCGTGCGTACTGACCATCATGCATTGAAATGTTTTAACGGAATAATTCCCTTTTACCCACCATTTGAGCGTTGGCCTGCCCAAATACCCACTTTTTTAAACATTGACCACTGTACCCACAAAGTGTGAATAGTGACTAACAGTGAACGCCATGCCCACCATTTGAGAAAACATGCATAGAATACCGGTATATTAGTCACATTTTCTCACCGAGTGGGGATAACGTACATGTTTTTTACAATTTACGGAATTCACTTCTTTTATCATTTTGTAAGGTTTTGAGGCGTCATTCTGTGTGCATTAATGGGAACCTCCTTCACTTTATTCTGATATGGTTGATGTTTTCTCATGATTTTGGCAGGGGGCTTTTCCTAAAAGTTTGTCTGGTGTCGTGTTTATAAAATGACGACTTTGTTTCGTTGCTTCTTTCTAAAAGCAAACGTGCTAAAGCATGGTCGCGCGACCAATATTTCTGCCACCGAATGGATGTTGGCACAGTCAGTCGGGCGACCAATGCAGAGCACAAGGGGGAGGGGTGGGGGGGGGGGGGGGGGGGGGGGGGGGGGGGAGGGGG
>SZWC01011795.1:22935-61678 GCA_023375785.1 Penium margaritaceum
TGGCAAGCACAGCACCAGGCCAAACACTACCCCTCCCTCTCACCGTGCGATCTCCTCAGCACTCAGCTGCTCCCGGCTGCTGCCGCTGCACCCCTCCAGCAGGCGCGTGAGCAGCTTCACCAGCTCGCGCTGGCGGTAGTTGTTCGCCACGCCGTGCAGACTGCTGGGCTCCAGGCTCCTCATCCCCGCCCTCTTGGCCGCCTCGTGCAACTTGTACGCCTCCTCAAGATTCTGGTTCGACGCCATGACGCGCACGCCTCCCGCACAGGAGGCTGGCACACGTACAGGAAGACTGGTATCTTTCTGGTTTGCACAGTACCCTTATTGCCATGACTTGTGCGGTGTTCCGCAGCGTTTTTTTTTGTATCTTGTAGTGAGCGCCAATGACGTGGCAGGTAAGGGTCTGGCCGATTTCTGGTTCGGCAAACTACAATTGTATAGTGCGTGTTTCAAGGATGTATATTGTTGTGGAGGGTGTCCCGCCGACCTCCTCCACGACAGTTTGTCGATACAAAATGCGAGGATCGGTAACGAAACCAGAATTGTATCCATACATTTATCGACCAGAGGGGGTTACGGAGAGTCGCATGGCAACCCTTCCGCGAGGCCCTCCGATAAGTCGACGGCCTCGCGAATTCGCGTCGCCGTCGACTTACTGTTCCGCTGACCGAGGTATCCGGGCTCAATTCCCGGTGGCACATCATCGCTTGACAATTCTTTGTCAAGTTGTCGTGGGCTTCCGGTTCTGGCGGTGCCGCTTGTCTTACTAGCGCGTATGTACATTTTTTCTGGGTAGCGCCTACAACAATAATTTTTTGTTGTGAGAGAGGTTCGATGCCACTCACTACGGAAAAAAATGCTACGGAACACCGCATTGGTTTTGGGATACAGGACGATGTCACACCGCCCCGTAGCAACTCCCAGCCTCGTTCTGACTTCCCCTCTCTCAAAGAATCGACGAGTTGGAGGTCATCATTGGGCATCTGTGGTCACACGAGAGCCCGTAGCAACTCTCCTCGGCGGGTAGGCACTGACAAAAACTTTCGGAAATTTTCTGACGCAAGATTGTCAGCATTGAACCATGTTGTCGAGTCACACCACTCGATCAATGCGCGAACTGTTGGGCACCGTCTACAAACTGCTAGAATGTTGCTACACCCATCGAGGTGTACCAACTTCTCACAACTCTCTACGGTGAAGGAGTTTTTGGACAAAACATTGTCGAAAAATGACTCAATTCGCTCGTCTTTACTTAGACAGTGATGTCATCAAAGCTACCCACATCATCGTATGCACAATATCACTCCACTTTGACAAGAACAAAACAAAATCAACAAAAGAATGCTACTTGCCAATGGGTGGTGTCACACTGGTGCTGAATGAATTTGGACGCGGAAAACTGTGTGTCATCGAGTAAATAGAGCACATTTGACACGGTTTGGGACGAACTAGTTGATCAGCCTTACGAACTCAGCTCACCATGACTTCTCGCGGTGATTTGAGTTCGTTTGGTGTGACACCGGCCATATTTGTCCCAGGCCACTTCTTTTCCCTCCAACTCAGAGAGAGGGCCAGGATTATCGGATCCAATAGCACCGCAGGCCGTGCTCAGGCGGTGATTGTTGCAAAAGTCCAGAGGCGAGGCTCGCGATGGAACATGGGGGGTGATGAGCCGAGCGGAACGTAGTGTTTGTTATGTCCCTGACATGCATGAGTCCCTAAACTCCGTGAGTGGTCATTTCTTCCATTACATCCATAGCCCACTGCGCTTCTACTTAAAGATTCTTATGCCGTTCAGTCGAGGGGATTTTGGCCAGCTACCCCGACATCCGGTGTTCCACACCAAAATTATCTCACAACTTTGACCACCTTCTAGGCATATTGACGGGATTGCCACAAACAGTATCGATGTTTTGATATTGTTCGATCAACTTCTCACGACGCTAGACTTTTTAAAAGAAGTGTATCGATATTCTCAAAGGCCCCCAACTTCTCGATGGAGCTTCTCGATGCAAGCACTCACCCACGACCCAAAACATGTCTAATTCACATTCTCCAAATTGTCTATATGTGCTCCACTCACGCGACAATTGTCATCAAAGTATACATGCTACTTAATACAAAGTATCCATTTGTCCCAAATCTTCAAATCATCTTTAGCATCGCACCTCATCCTTGTGAACCACCTACGTTCCACTCGGCGTAACACTTGGTAGCGGCGTTAGAGGGCCAACCGACGAACTGACTACTAGGCGACAACCTCACACGAGTCTTCAACGCGTCTTCACCATTCAGAAGCTCGTAGACCTCACAACAACGATGATTGGAGCAAGCGCACTTGACTACGAGTAGTAGTAATGGGCGAAGACTCCGACGATGGAGGATCAACAGAGCGCGAACAACAACGCTCTCCAAGCGAACCCGACAATAATGACAAATTTTGCGATGAATGGCATAGCATCAATGAGCCCAACGGCCAGCCTGGTGACGGGCCCCTCAGGTTTTGCAAACCCTTTGCCCCTGTCGCAGCCTGTTGGAGTGACACCTAGCATAATGGGAGGCACCCGTTCACAAGGGTGAATCAACGAAGACTTCTACCAAAAGCTGTCGTCTGCTCCGACAACTCAACGCGGTAATGGAGGAGCTTTAAAATTCTTGTGCATGCAAAGCAATACTCATTAAGAGAGCCTTAGAACTCTCGAGTGAACCCCAGGTTCGACCGGCATTCCCCAAGCCGTTGGAACCTGCGAACTCCAAGGAATGGACGGTCAGGACGTGACTAACACGTTTGGAGGTGAAATTTGGTGCTTGTATGATCAATAAGAAGAAAATTGATCTCGTGGACTCACTTTTGCGTGGCATGACATAAAGCTGGTAGTCTGACTCAATAACCATACAACGGTAGCGGGAGACCAACAGAGCTAGATGAACGGCTTATGCTACCACTCTCACATCGTTGATCGCAGTCGTACTACCTCTCAAGAAAACTAATCCGACGTGTCAACTTGTCCCCTCCACTGCAAAAAAGGAACGACTTTGCGCGTACTACACTCGCTCATTTTCAGAAAATGTAACAGAAGCCTGAGGCACGACAGACTCCAACATCCGTGTCAACATTCTAGCGTGGCAAAGTACACTCTACATTTTTTCAAAACCATCACCATAGTTGACCTCGCCCTCGACAAACTATGTTTCTACTTCGATGGCCTCAAGCCAATTACTTGATGAGAAATTGCCATTTTTGGCATAAAGGGAGACCTTCCACAAATGATCACAACAATCATGCACATCAATAGCGCCCAGTATAATGCTCCGATGCCATAATCTACCGGTCAAAGCCACAATGTTTATCATGGCGGAGGGAAGTCACAATCGTAAAAAACTTGATCTCCAATGGAGATTGACGCCATCCATTGACACGATGAACAGCTATGCTAGACTTGGAAGAAGTCGGATTATCTCTCGCACCACTCCCAAAAGTAGCAAAAGCAAGACAAAAAGGGGGAGGATGGGGGACTCATAGAAAATAGTGAAGAGTCAAGAAACGGCAAAGTGCAATGATACATAACAAGTCTCATGTTCGGTCAAAAAAAATTACGCCGACAGATCGCCCATCTAAGTAGCTCACATTGTCATAGACAAGTCTAATGAGGCGCCTCTCTTTTTTTAACCTACTCAGGATCTTATCAGGGTTTTGGGGGCACTTGGGGAATTTTCTATTTTCTGGGTATTCCTGGCGAAATCTTGTCGAGAGGTCGGGCTCGACCCCGACGGCTCGCCGCAGCGAGGAGGAGGAGGAGCGATCGAGCGGGCAAGCAAGCGAGCGTTGGCGTGAGAGTCACACCGGAGCTAGGAGGTTGTTTCATGCACAACCCCCATGCGGCATTCCAAATATGCCTCGCAAGGGTGGTGGTCCTCCTCTCGGTGAACAGCGTGTGCAACACGCTATCCGCCAAGAGGCTCTCTTCCACGAAGCCTCTAAAGACAAACACAGTTAATGGCGGCAGAAAATGTGGTACTTGTGACAATTTGCCGGTTGCAATGCTTCCAATGACGTGCGTAAGACAGCGACCGCACCCACCTCCAAGACACATCCGCACTGCTTGCAAGAAATGTCGGGCTAACACGACGGCTTGCCAAGGGACAGAGAGGACCGTCAATCTGGACGATCGACAAGCCGAGCACCTCTCGCATTACGCACTAGGTGCAAGTAGGGCACCGGGTCTAGGTGCAACTTGGGCACTGAGTAAAGGTGCAAGTAGCTTGTTGTAACAAGCTATGAGAGCAATAGGTTGAGAAGCTAGCCAGCCGGACTGTATAAATGTCCTATGCTTAGTTCATTTTCATTAACGTGTCACAGCCAATGATAGCCATTGCTTCCAGTTATGGCTTCCAGACTTCTCCAAGTTCATCTTTCCATTATGACGGTGCTCATACACACCAAGGTCTAATCTTCAACGAGTGCACAGTCTTACATCTGGTATCAGAGCCAGAGCCATACGTTGGACGGAAATCCCACTATTTGAGCTCTACAAACTTCAAGGAGCCAAAGGCGCGGAGAATGTTGGACAACATCGAGAATGAATGAGAGGGAGATTGCTGGATTAGACTTCAAAGCCAAGGCACAAGCCAACCTATGGAGTTTCTTCATAAATTTTTTAGGCTTCCGCATGGCATACCGTACATGTGCAAGAGATGAAAGGAGACTCCCACACACTTTGAAGATGCCAAATTCTCTTCCCGAACTACCAAATCACAGCCAATTGTTTTCGACCATTGGAGCAACGCTGCAAATTGTTTCATGAGATCTCCACAGTAGATGAATCCACATGAGCCATGGACCAGATCCTGTAGCATTGTAGAGCACCTAGGATCCCTCAAGCTGGAGAATGTGCGCCTAAAGCAGAAGATGGCTGACGTACGGGATGGGACTGACGCTATACAGGTTCGGGTGACCCAGTCAAGGAGTCCGCCAAGACCAAAGCCAAAGGCTTCGGAACCATTCCATCCCCAAGTCAAGGGTGTGAGCATTCGGACATGGCTATTTGCCAAGAATAGCTACTTTGGGGCTCTTGGTTACACTCTAGAGGACGATGTTGTGTATGATTCATTCACAATGACACTATTACGGGGAACAACATTAGAGTGGTGGAGATAGTTGCATTTATTGGCCACTCAAGGTGGAGGTGGGAATGTAGTTGAGCATGTCGTGTTGTGGCAGCCAGGCCTGGGGCAAGCTGAAGCATGCATGCCGACGACATGGGAGTAACTTGAGCAAGCCACCGGAGATTGGTTTGATCTCGTGAACGCTTCCATGGATGTATGCAAGCCAAAGCATATTAAGCGGATCGGCTCGGTGTAGGAGTACACACGTCATTTCTTGACGTTCTACTTGGAAGTTGGCAACATGAGAGAGCCAGAGATGGCTGAAAGGTACTGCGACGGTTTGAAGGCGGAGATTCAATGCAAGTTAACACTAAGTGGAATCATAGAGTCTTAGGAAATGGAGGCCACTGCTTAGGATGTTGACGTGCTGCTTTACCATCGAAGGGGTTTTTGTGAGAAGCATGAAAACTCACAATCTCAAACACATCATTAACAAGCTGATCCCATGGAGATTAACGCAATGCAAGGAGGCCAGCAGTAGAGCAAGCCGCGTGGTGGAAACTGTTAGATATGCGGGAAGCCTTGACACCATATGAAGGGTTTGCAAGAAGAAGAAGCAAGGAAACTGCAAATAGCATTGAGTGGCAGATGGCCAACTACTCGGAAAGCTTTGCTTGTATTAACAACCACCAGCCCCAACATTCCTTTGACAATTGCGGAGCTGCCCAGTGTATTACTGCTAAGAAAAAGGGAGCAGGAGCATTTTGAGAATCCTCCTCGAAGCCAAAAATTCATCGGCTGGTTCTATGGACGACGAGGGATGCCAAACTTGACGCAAGTTAAAACATTTTCCAGATCGTGGCGTGTCATACTCATTCTTTTTCAACGAGCATGCAGAAAGGCTGAGGCTTGCACGGTTTCCTAGGAAGCCAACTAAACCCAAGTTCATGTAATGGGAGCTAGAGTGTGGGATGCCTTTGTCCGTTTGGACATGCTGTTGTGCAAGGTGAAATTTTGCACGTGCCCTATGGATGCTTATGACGCCATTTTGGAGTGTGATTGGCTACACCGGTGGGATCCTGCTATGGATTGGATGCGCAGCCAGGTAAACGTGAAGATTTGAGAAGACCATATTGTTTTGTCGTTATGGGTTGAGGAGAAGAACTTCAAGGCAGGCATGGTGCCGCACTTGAGTTACGTGCAGTTTAAGCGCTGTCACCATAAGGGGGACCAAGTGTACCCTGTGTAGGTGCGACAGAAGGAAAAAGTTCAAAGGTGGAAGTTTTGTAGCACAGGCAAAGCAACAAGGAGAGAAGTAGAAAGCACCAGTAGTGAAGATGTTGAAAGGCTTAAAGGGAGTGCTAGACACTTACAATGACATGTTTTTGCTGAGCTATTAAAATGTTTACCACCAAAGCGCGACATTGACCATAAAATAGAGTTGGTTCCATGTGCGACTCCAATAGTAGGTGTTGCTTATTATATGAGCAATAACGAGCTAGGAGAGCTCAAGAAGAAGTTAGAGGAGCTAATGGTGCACGAGTACATCAGGCTATCAGTGTCACCTTATGCTACACCATTCCTCTTTGTGAAGACAAAGACAGGGGAGCTGCTGATGTGCGCGGATTATGAAACACTAAATAGTATAATTATTAAGAACCGGTACCCACTACCAAGGGTCGATGAGTTGTTTGACCAGCTGAGGGGAGCACAACAATTCAGCATGATTGACTTGCAGTCAGGGTACCATCAGATCCGAGTCTCGGAGGAGGATGTGGAGAAGACGGTGTTTTGTACATGGTACGGCCATTTTGAGTACCTCGTGATATTGTTGGGGTTGACCTATGCTCCTATAACATTTATGAGTCTAATGAACATGATCTTCCACCCTCACTTGGACACATTCGTGGTGGTCTTCCTCGACAACATCCTCATGTACTCCCAAACTCAGGAAGAGCATCAAAAACATCTTTAGTAAGTGTTGGATATTCTTCGAAGGAAGAAGTTGTTTGCTAAGCTCTCTAAGTGCGAGTTCGATAAAAGGGAAGTAGACCTTTTTGGGCATATTGTGAGCGGAAAGGGTCTCCGCATGGATTCAATACAGGTTGAAGCAGTGAAGCAGTGGCCTATAACAAAGTTTGTGTGTGACATCCAGGTCTTCCTATACTTTTTCAACTACTACTGGAAGTTCATCCGAGTGTACACAGAGAAGGGTGGACCACTAACCCAGTTGTTGAGGAAGGATCACCATTGGGAATTGGGCAAGAATGAGCGGAAGAGCTTTGACGAGCTCAAGTCTACAGTGTATGATGCTCTGATCCTAGTGCATCCAGATTCATCCAAGGAGTACGTCATGGCGACGGATGCAAGCAACTATGCCATTGAGACTATGCTGATATAGGATCACAGAAAGGGGCCACAACCAATTGCGTATATTACTCACAAGCTGCAAGGTGCAGAGCTAAACTATGCAATCCACAAGAAGAAGTTGATGGTTGTGATCCATGCCTTCAATTACTCAAGGTACTAGCTCGAGTCACGGCACTACGTGGTCTTCAGAGGTCATTATGCTCAGAAGTAGTTAAAGATGTAGTCGAATCTTCGTCGCTGCCAAACTTGTTGCATGGATTTGTTTGAAGGAAGTTTTTGTTGTTCTTCTATACCCCATGGCCACTGCTATGGCTTGACGTACAGGTTGGGCATACACTGCTCCCTTCGAGCAAGTCCCCCAAACCTTGTTCATGGTGCAAGTCCAAGCGAGACACCATAAGTGTAGCACAACGGATAGCATGTTGGACTTAGGAACAAGAGGTCCTGCTATCAAGCCTTGATGTGCGTAGGAAGGTTTTTGACCTTCCAGCACAGGGGAAGCTTCTTAGACATTTCTCCATGCATGAGGAGAGTACGCCACTTGGCGGTCAGTGGATGCACCAATTGGCGGACTGGTGAGGTGGTGTGGAGTGACCACCCCAAAAGTTCCACTACCCACACACCTTAGAAGCCACGCCTAGGACTATATGTCCCAGGCTCATTCCTCATTCTAATTACACAATCTAGCCTTAGATGCTCCTCACAGAGTTTTCCAACTAAGGAATAGTATAAAGAAGACACTGGTTAGTCTAAGCCCCAGGAGTTAGTCTTTGACTAGCACCTCGCGCGAAAGTGACCAATTGTTAAGTGGACACAGTTGCTAGCAAGTGATTGCCTAGGATCTGCTTAGTGTGGAACCGTGATCCTGAGGGTGATATCTTCTCCTAGCTGAAAGGCTAGGAGCGGACGGCAGGTGCTATTGTGTCGGCCCTGTTTTCTAGTCCGTTTGCCTCAGGCCGGTTGACAGTTTTGACTACAAGATCCAAGCCTATAATGGTGAATCTGGTAGACCCTCTGTCGTAGAGGCCATACTTGACTTTCAACGCCATCTCAGACCTTATGGGAACTCCAGTCATGCATAGCCTGTTCAAACAGGATGATTGCGTGTTTGAACAAGCACAATGTGAGATGGAGTACATTGGCAAAGGGGGAAAGAGCGGAAGATTGTCGTGCCGGACTATGCGCCATTGAAGCAGTCATCACTGGAAGAGGTGCATGACACCCACTACTCTAGTCATTTCGGCTTTGACAGGATGCTTAAAGCTTTGGCATGCCAATACTTGTGGTCGTCAATGACAACTGAGTACTGGAGGTTTGTGAGTAGTTGCAATGTGTGCCAATGCATCAAGGCGCAGAGGACCAAGCCACTTGGAGTGCGGCAAAAATTGCCTTTTCCTCAGAGACCATGAACATACATCTCGTTCGACTTCATCGATGGGTTGTCCGTGACACAACAGGGAAACAATACGGCTTGGTGGTGGTGGACCGGTTCTCCAAGGTGGCACATTTCCTTGCATGTCCGGAGAGCATCACTGCTATTGGGACAACTAAACTCATCCTCAGTCATGTTATCAAGCTATACGGAGTGCCATGGTTAGTGTTCTTAGATCATGATCCACATTTCACTTCATGATTTCGGAGTGATCTCATGGAGAAGCTGGGCACGCGAGTGCAGGTGACCACAACACACCACCCATAGAGTAATGGATAGACAGAGCACACGAACCAGACTTTGGAGCAGCGATTGCACAACATGGTCCCACAGGATGGAGAGGGTTGGGAGGAGAGCCTCGGAGTGGCAGAATTTGTGTACAACTGAGCGATGTCAGCATCCACAAGAAAATCACCATCTGAGGTGGTCTACGGCCACCGGCCATTGAGCCAAGCCGCCATTGCTACGGTAACATCTCTTCCAGATCTACAACAGATTATTGATGGGTTTGCCACCACATGGGACGTGGTACAACAACGACTATTGAAGGCATAGAAGGAACAGAAGCAGCAAGCTGATGAGCATCAATCTATGGAGGAGTCTGAAGTGGGTGATTAGGAAATGCTCAACTCTGCCAACCTACAGTTGATGAAAGTTGGGAAACAGAAGCTCAAGCCACGATGGGTGGGTCGGTTTTGCATTTTGGAGAAGTGGTCGGTCATGTCATACAAGTTGGAGCTACAAGCTCACTACACCATCTATGTGGTTGTCTATATCTCCTTGCTTCATGCCTATCGCGATCCCAACACCTTCTTCATGGGTCACGAGACGGCTCCACCTCTTGCTATGCAAGTTGAAGGAACTGATGATTTTGAGGTGGAGAAGATTATGGCGGACCGCTAGAGGGGACATTGGAGTGATTTTCTAGTACACTGGACGGGGTACCTAGCAGAGCACAACTCTTGGGAGCCAGAGGCCGACTTCAATGTCAAGGGTATCAACACTATTCTCTAGGAGTATCTCATGCACACCGGGATGTCGCGCCTCTGATGAGGGAGGTGAATGTAATGAGGCGCCTCTCTTTCTTCTAGCCTACTCAAGGTCCCATTCGGGTTTTGGGGGCACTCGGGATATTTTCTGTTTTCTGGATATTCGGGGCAGAAATTCGTCAAGAGGTCCGGCTTGACCCCAACTGCTCGCAATAGTGAGGAGGAGCGAGCAAGCAAGTAAGCAAGCAAGAGAGCACCAACGTGAGGGTCACGCCAGCGCTAGGGCCGATTTTCTTGCAACCCCCACATGATGTTCCAGACACGCCATGCGAGGATGACGGTCCTCTTCTCAGCAAATAGCATGTGGAACATGCTTTTCGGCGTGGGGCTCTCTCTGACGAAGCCTCTAACGGTGGATGCGAACAATGGCGGTAACAGATGTAGTTCCCGTGGCCGTGTGACGGTTGTAGTACCTCCAATGACGTGTGCAACATGGTGACCCACCGCTGAGAAACACCCGCTGTGATGGCGAGAAAAATCAAGATAACACGCCAGATTGCCAAGAGACAGGAAGGACCATCAATCAGGACGATCGACGGCCGGACACTTCTTGCACAAGGGCCAGGTGCATGTAAGGAACCAAGTTTAGGTGCAAGTAGGGCATTGAGTAGCGGTGCAAGTAGCTTGTTGTAGCAAGCTAGGAGAGCATTAGGTTGAGGCCAGGGTTAGCCGATTCGACAGAATAAGTAACCTATACTCGGGTCATTCTCATTAACCTGACATAATCTGTGATAACGAGTGTTTCCAGTTCTGGCTACCATACTTCTCCATGTCTATTTTTCCTCTCCGACTGTGCTCTGTATATGAAGGTCTAATCTTCAGATAGCACACACAATCACATCGAGAGATCCTAAGATTGCAAAGCTTGACGAGGGATACAAGGAAAACTGACCGATGATACTATTAGGGGTACAGTCGAGGGGTTGTAAGAGTTGCATAACAATACCGAGCCTACAGCATGGAGGAGATTCACACAGTTTCATCAATAATGAAATCTTTTTAAAGCTATGTTTGCAGACTAAACCAGGATTACTTGAAGGAAAACCCATTGACGGACAAGAACAAATCCGTCGACTATGAGAACTGCTCTGACTGAAAATCGGAGGTCTGCACGATATAATGATCTAGAGAACTTACCCAAAGAGTGACCACAAAATCATTTTTAGGCGAGATCTCCTGCACCGACGTAAGCCACAGGTTGACTGGAACAACATATCAGTTTACGTCAGTATTAATGGCAGAAAGTGAAACCTGCATGTGGTCCAGCGACCCACAATGCAACGTTACGGGAAGCAATAGAGGTGGAAGAAATAGAGGAAGTTGCGGCAGCCACAAAACACCAACTGATACCTCTAGACATGGCCAAGAGGTACCTGAAGCACGGAGCTCAAGCGTGACTAGATGATGTGGAAGTTGGGGAAGTGGAAGAAATTGCACTTGTCAAGGCGATGACAATGGCCTCAACACCTGAGACGTTCGTAGCAGTACAAGAGGAGTTTGTGATACTCATCAAGGATTTTGAAGGGGTTTCTCCCAACAAACTTCTCTAAGAACTACCTCTGTAGTGGAACATTGACCATCTGATATACTTGAAGCTAGGTAGCAGACCAACAGTGAATGGAACTTATGGGATGAGCGATCACAATCTAACCAAAATCAAGAAGCAGCTAGACGATATGCTCGGTCAGAGGTTAATCACACCCTCCACATCACCTTACGTGGCACCGATACTCTTTGCGACAAAGAAAACCGGACAGATGCGGATGTGTGTGGACCGCCGAGCGTTAAACGACATCATGATGAAGAACCGGTACCCCCTCCAGCAAGTAGATGAACTTTCAAACCAGCTCCACAGGACTCAATTTTTCAGCAAAACTGATCTACACAGTGGCCATCATTAGATCCACATAAAGATGTTGAAAAGCCAACATTTCACACTAGATACGGGCACCTCAAGTTCACGGTCATGCCGTTCAGACTCACAAATTCTCCCTCAACATTCATGGCAGTAATGAACATCATCTTTAACCTACACATTGATGACATCATCGTCGTGTGTCTTGACAACATCGTGGTTTATAGTTGCACCATGGAGGAGCAGAATGGACATCCATGAAAACTTCTTGAGATTTTACAAAGAGAGAATTTTTCAGAAATCTCTAAGAATGTGACTTCAGTCTCCATTTGATCGAATTTTTGGGCCACATCATCTGTGGCAGATGGATCACCATGGACCCAAAAAAAGGTGGAGCCGGTCGCTGATTGGAAATGCCTATAAATGTTTGAGACGTCCCAGCACTTTGGAATTCTGCAACTACTACCGTTGATTTGTAAAGGACTATGTGTGAGTATGAGTGCCTCTCTACGATCTCACCCGGAAAGCCATCAACTGGAATTGGGGGGATAGCAAACAATAAACGTTCAACTCTTTGAGAAACCTTCCGACCTCTGTGCCAGCCATACAATTGGCAGATCCAACGGTGGACTACATCATTGCCATCAACGCATCTGATCAAGCCATCAGAGCCATTATCCTCCAAGACAATGATTGTGGACGACTGGTCGCCTAAATTTAGCAAAAACTACGCGGGCTGGAACTCAACTGTACGGTGCACAAGAAAGAAATGCGCGTATTCATGTACGCGTTCAAGACGTGACGTTGCTACTTGGAATGCAGACGATGCATCGTCCATATCGACCATCATGTTGGAATCTGGTCTAGTCTGTGCCCACACACGTGCCAACCTGGCCCAGTTTTGGGCACACACTTCTAGTTTCCAAAAGTGGCATACTTGGTGTCAAGCCACACAAAAGATAAGCACGGAAGACTATGCTAGATTTGGGACGGACGAGCAGTTGAGCGAGAAGCTCCTCTTGATCCAACAAATGATGTGGCACGCAGCCAAAGATCATCGGACAAACCAAGCGTGCGAGCAGGGTTCTGCTCGCTTATGGAAGGAGGGTCCGGCTGATGGAAGGAGGACGCGGACACGAAGACGTGCCGGCCGTGAAGATGCCGGTGTACTGGAGAAGGATGGACTAACTGGAATGTCTAAATGGTGCGATGGATCAATCGCAGCCGCCCAGCGACCAAAGGGCAAAGCGTCAAGCTTTGTCCAACGACGCTGTCTGAAGATCGAAAAACCACGGAGGAAATCAAGACTGCATTTTATCTCCAACATCGACTAACCAAAGGTGCTAGGCAATAGCCAACCTCGGATGCATAGCCTGATGTTTATGGCCCTTTGTATTTCTGCTGCTAGTCTTGGTCGAGTCGCGTGTAGCGCGCACTACAAGTAGGCGTCGTCTTAGGAAAATCTCTGCTTCGTCTGTACTTCATCATTTCAGTAATGCAGCATACCGTTGGATTCAGCAAGAGACGAGCCGTGTACCTGTGCAGTGTATGACGTACTCGACAAGTGTGCAAGACACATTTCTCAGTTGAAGTGTACGGCAGTTGTCTACCATGTGTACCACATAGATTTTATAGTGTACAAGTTCAATGTGGAGTGTTAACCTGAGACACCTGAGATTCTAAGAGGCCTTCATTTCTAACACATCATGCACTGAGATCTCTCAAGACTGAAGAACATCTAAGCCATTGATAAACTTGATGGATGGAGTGCCTCGAGTCCAACTTCGACTACCACATCAAGTACGGGCATGGAAAAAACTAATTCGGCAGAAGCTCTATGTCAGTGACCGGATGTTATGGTCGATATCAGAACGTTACTTGTCAAACAAAACTTGTATCTCACGAGGTTGTTTGTGAATCATTACAAAGAGTGGGGTGGCTGCAAAAAAACCAAGTTTTGGTTTGACAACCCCTGCATGCAACCGTGATTCAATCGCCAAGTTGCCGTTCCACCAAACGAGGAGCTGTGTTATTGGAGGAATGCCACAAACCTGGTCTAGGTGGACACTACAGCGAGGAAAAAACACTCAAGAAGCTGGCAAAGTACTACTGGTGGGACAAGACGTAGACCGACATGACGCCCTTCTACAAATCGTGCGACACCTGTTGTAAAAAAAATCTCATCACACGCGGCCACCCGGTCTACTCCAACGACAATCAGTTCCGACAAAACTGTGGAACCATATCAAAATGAATTTTATGATAGAACTACCGGCCACCCACAAGGGGTATGTTTCCATCCTCGTCGTTGTGGACTGATTCTCAAAATCTGCACTTCATCCCAATAATGACCACCGTCACTGCAGAAGGAACAGTATGACTGTTCTTAAATTTAATCGTGTGGCTACACGGCATGCCACGTACCATCATGAGCAACAGAGATGCGCACTTCACCAGGCGTTTACTATGCAAGTTGATGACACGTTAAGGAAGTCAGATCCAACTGTCTACAGCGTTCCACCCTAAGACCAACGGACAAACCGAGCGGACCAAGCAGATGCTCAAGCAACTCCTCTGGACTTTATGTGAGCCTTGCAAACACAATTAGAAACCTAAACTACCGACCGCCAAACTCGCATACAGTTCCACCACTTCCACCACAACAGGAAAAATTCATTTCAAAGTGGTGTACGGTAAACATCTTGCCACACAGGCTGGATCACAAAGTCAGACAATTATTTCCGTGGTTGACATCTACCGTAAGGACTTTGCAACCGTTTGGGAGGAAACACGACACACTCTAATGAAGACTCAAGCAGCCATGAAGTGAGCCGCCGACCAACAATGCACTGATGATGTGTTTCGTAGTGCAATACGCATCCTCCTCAGCTCCACGAACATCAAACTCCAAGGAAAGGACTTCACAAAAATCAAACCACGATGGTTGGGATTGTTTGAGATTCATCTAATGCAAACCTTTGTTGTTGCCTGACTTTGCCTACCTGACAGCGTAGCGGTTCGTGTTGTCTTCCACATCAACAAGCTCAAACACTACCAGGACCCCACTACAAACTTCCCCGGCACAGACTTCGTACCTCCACCTCCGGTCCATGTGGACGGGGATACGGAGTACATAATTGAAGATATCCTCAGACATCGACTGTTGTCGTCACCGACCTAGGCCTGCTAGTGCCCCAAAACGTCAAAGGTAAAAGGAGGGAGTGTTACATCCGTGACGAACACAAATTCCGTAGTCCCACAAGAGGGCATGTCTATCATTACATTCATATTCCACCATGCATTGACTCTGGGATTTTTTTGTCGTTTGGCCATGGGAGTTTTGGCCGACTGCCTCGACCTCCAGTGTTCCGTTAAAGATGTTTTTGACAACTTCGACCACCTTCCAGACAGATGAACAGAAGTGTCGCAAACTATATCAATGTTTTGATATTGTGTGGTCAACTTCTAAAAGACACTGAGCTTTCATGAAGAAGTGCCTTGATATTCTAGAAGTCCCCCAACTTCTTGGTGGAGCTTTTCAATGTAGCCACTCACAGCGTGACCTCGCACGCATCACTCGCCACGAGCGCCAAGAACCCGACATATACCTCATTCTCATTCTCGACATAGTATGTATGTGCTTGACCCACTCAACACTTGTCATTGAAGTACACTTATTGCTTAATAAAAATTATCAATTTCTCCCAAATCCTCGAATAATCTTTTCTCCAGCACCTCATCCCTGTGAATCACCTACATTTCGTTCAGCATAACGGTGTTACGTCGAGAACGTAGTGTCATGCCAAGCAGATTGTAGATGGTTCACAGGGATGAGGTGCGGGACAAAAGATGATTCAAGGATTTGGGACAAATGGATAACTGGCATTAAGCAGGAGGTGTATTTCAATGACAGGTGTCGAGTGAGTTGAGCACATACATACAAAGCCGAGAATGAGAATACGGCATATGTATTTACGTTGAGTGGAACATAGGTGGTTCACAGGGATGATGTGTGGGACAAAAGGTGATTCAAGGACTTGGGATAAATGAATGAATTGTATGAAGAAGTAAGTGTACTTCAGTAACGAGTGTTGAGTGAGCGAAGCACATATATACAATGTCGTAGATGAGACTGAGGCATATGTTAGGTTAACATCGCTCGAGCCAAGCGACGCATGCAAGGACTCGTCATGAGTGGGTGCTTCAAGAAGCTTTATCAAGAAGCCGGGGGCTTCAAGAATATCTAGGTACAGTTTTATAAACATCTAGCACCATTGAGAAATTGACCGAACACTATGAAAACATTGATATGGTCCGCGACACTTCTGTCAACCTTTTTGGACGGTGGCTAAACCTTCTTGAATAGAACACCGGACGTCAGGGCAGGTGGCCAAAACTCCCTTGGCTGATCAGCGTAAACTATCTTGAGGTCTTCACGCGGTGGGCCATGAATGTAAGAACAAAGATACCCACTCGCTTCGTTCACCGACTTGTGTACGACAGGGACGTAACACCTCCTCCCCCCCCCCCCCCTTTAGTCCCATCGTCCCGATGCATTAGTAGACGTAAGCTGGTGATAATAGTAGTAGTCTTCTATCATATAATCGATATCGTGGAGGTTATCGTAGGACTCCCAGCTATTGTGCACGGCGTCGTAACCGTGCCACTTGACCAGATACTCAGGCATTTCCCACATTGTCGATGTCCGAGGATATCTTCAATCACGTACTCAGTATCCCTTTCTACCTGTCCAGGAGGTGAGGATGCAAGTTTTCTGTCATGGAAGTTTGTGCTGGGGTCTCGATAGTGCTTCAGGTTGTTGATGTGGAGAACGGGATGAATCACTATGATGTGAGGCAAGCAAAGACAGCAACGATAGGGGTTTGAATTTGCTGAATCTCAAATGACCCCACCACCAAGGTCAGAGCTTTGCAAAGTCCTTTCCTTGGAGTGTTATGTTTGCCGAGATGAAGAGGATGCGATCCGCAGTGCTAAACACATCATCGCTACAATGTTGGCCGGCCGCTTGCTTCGTAACTGCTTGTGTCTTCCTGAAAGTATGTCGTGTTTCCTCCAAAACTCTCAAGGAGTCCCCATGGTAGATATCAACCGCGAGGATGTTGCTCTGACTCTGTAATCCTATTGGTGTGGCGGGAACTTTGCCGAATACCACTTTGAATGGAATTTTACCCATTGCAGTGGGAGTGGTGGAATTGTATGCGAGCTCGGCAGTTGGCAGTTTGGTTGTGCAATTGGTGCCATGCAAATCGAATAATTTCTGGAGAATTTAATTGAATGTCTGATTGGTCCGCTCCATTTGCCCGTCGGTTTGATGATGGAACACAGTTGATAGCAATATCCAGCTGCCATAACGCATCGTCAATTTGTGCCAAGAACGGCTAGTTAAGTGGCCGTCTCTGCTGCTCATGACGGTATGTGGCACGCCATGCAGCCCTTCAATCTGATTCAGAAACAGCCGTGATGTTCCATCTGCAGTGACGGTGGTCATCGTTGGAATGAAGTGTGACATTTTAGAAAACCTGTCCACCATGACGAGGATGATGTTGTACCTCCCGGGAGGGGCGCACAATCCTATGATGAAATCCATGCGAATTTCCATCCACGGCCCCGTTGGAATAGGTAGTGGTTGGAGTAGACCGGGTGGTCTCGTGTGACAATGTTTTGGTCTCCGACAGGTGTCACACGATATGCAGAAGACTGGCATATCAATTTGTAACTTGTCCCAACAGTAGTGTTTTTCTAGCTTGTTGAGCGTCTTTTGCTTGCTAGTTTATCCACCTGGACTGGCATTATGGCATTCCTCCAATAGCATTATTTGCAGTTCCCCTTTTGGTGGAACGGCCACTTGACAAGTGAATCGTTGTTGCTAGTAGGGGTCGTCAAACTAGAACATGGTCTTATTGTAGCCGCAGAACTCCTTGTATCCCATTGCAAATAGCCTCATGAGGTATGGATCTTGTTCAACGAGCAGCACATTGATCTCAACCATCATTTATGGGTACCAATTTTGAGATTCCGCTGGATTCGGTTTTTCCCGATACTCGATGTCATAGGCAAAGTTGGACTCAAGGAACTCCAACCACGGAGTTTGTTGAAAATTCATATTTGCCCAAGTCTTGAGGTATTTCAGGACATGATGGTCGGTGTAGACGATGCATCACCGGCATTCCAAGTAGCACCACCACTACTGCGAGTTTTCTCTTTTCATGCACCGCGTAGTTGAGCTCCGGCCCACATAGTTTTCTCGACATGTGTGCAACAAGTTGTTCACCATCGCTGCTGTCTTGGAGGAGAACAGCTCCGATGGCTCGATTGGAGGCATTGATGGTCATGATGTAATGCACCGTTGGATAGGCAAATTGTAAGGTTGCCGCTAAGGTCAAAGCATTTTCCATAGTTTTGAACGCTTCTTGTCCGTTTTTCCTTCCGATTCAACTCGGTGGTCTTTCGAGTGAGATCGGAGAGAGAAGTTGACACTCAGGCAAATTTCTTATCTTAAAATGAAATGTAGTAGTTGCAAAAGCCTAACAATACTTCGGTGTTCCAAAACTTTGTGGGCTTGGCCCGATCAACGATTGTTTCCACTTCTTTTCGGTCCATGGTGATCCGTCTACCATCAATTTTGTGGCCTAGAAACTCGATCGAGCAGTGACCAAAGTCACACTTTGAGAGCTTTAGGAACCATATCCCTCTTTGTAGAAATTTATACCAAAAAAAATGAAGTGTCCATTGCGCTGCTCTCGGATGCGGCTATGTACCAGGATGTTGTTCAGGTACATGACAACAAAGCTGTCAAGGTACAGGCGGAATATGTTGTTCATCACTGCCATAAATGCTGTGGGGATTTTTGTGAGTCTAAATTCCACGAACATAAACTTGAAGTATCCATGTCTAGTGTGGAATGATGTCTTCTCAACATCCTTATCAGATACGCGAATCTAATGAGAGATCTGTTGCATAGATCAATTTTTCTCAAGACTTGCGTCCGATGAAGTTGGTCAAAAAGATTGTATGCTCACGGGAGAGGGTAGTTGTTCTTGGTGGTGATATCGTATGATGCTCGGTAATCCACGCACATCCGCATTTCTCTGGTTTTCTTTTTCACAAAAGATACAGGTGCCACATATGTTTCCATGAAAGGTCTTGTGTCAGAAAACGGCTCCCGAGTGGAAGCAGTTCCAACGTGCCCCGATGGGTCTGCACTTGGTGTTCAAGCATTTCTGTTTTGGTGCAAGTTCTGAGTCTAAGAGTGAGCTTTCTGGTCGCCTCATGCTGTGTGTATGGGAGTGGAAGGGAGTTGTGAGACAGTCACTTTTGCGAAGGGGATAACACAAATTTGCATTAGCTTTGGAACATGGACATGATCTAAACATTTGTAGGGCTAATCATGAGCTCTCCAATGCACCAAACCATGCGCAATTTGGATCACCAGAGCTCCCGCTACGTCAGCCAAAGCACAGCATCCCAAACCAGCCACTCAGTCGGCGGCGCGCACCACGTCGCCTGCCGAGGCGCCCCCACACATCGAGGACCCATCAAAACACCATTCCGGAGGCACAGATTTCCCTACACCTTGTGCCAGTGCTCATCACGCCTTTGGGGTCTGTTTTGATGATTCAGTCATCGAGTTTGATGATGGGGATTGATTTGGTTCGAAACCTGTTCACAGACCTGCAGTTGGAATTTCGACTCAGACACAAGTAACAAAACATACTACTGAGTTTCGGACGCAGAGCCAGAATTTTGGCTAAGTCCCTCAGTAACAAACTGCATTACTAACATCTGGCGGATCATTCACCGGACGCCTCGGCAACCCTTCGGGAAAAAATCCTTAAATGGACATTTGTTACTCAGTCCGGTCGATTATTCACCGGCAGTCAAACCGCGGCTGACTCTCAGAGCCGCCGCACACACCCCAACTTTGCAAGCCTATCTGTCTCTTGTTACTTGTCCGATTCTGGTGAAACAACTTCCACTGGATTCAACAACTCGTCATATTTCAGGTGTCCTTCTCCATTTGAGGATCTGAGCAATCCTTGAGCCGCTAAATCCAACTGCAAGTATTTTCCTCTCTCTGGCGGCTCGTCCGCGCCTCCTGGCGCCACACTTGGGCATGCAGAGGGGAAAATCTTCAACATGATGAACCCCTGGCCAAGAATCTCATCCAGCTGCTTCTTGAATTTGGTCAGCTCGTCATGTCACATCTGACAGGTTTCCTTCACCATCAAACTGCTGCCTGGATTTAGGTCTATCTAAAGGTCTATGTTTTACTACAGAGGTAGCTCTTGAGGTATTTCATCAGGAAAACCCCTTTGAACTCCTTGATGAGTGTTGCAAACTCCTCCGGTACTGTTGTGAAATTCTCAGGTTTTGAGGCCGACATCGTTGCTAGGACAACTGCAATTTCTTCTCCTCCTTCCTCCATGTGGACTAGCCATGCTTGAGCACCACGTTTTAGGTACCTTTTGGCCACGTCTAGAGATAAAGGTTGGCGTTTTGTGGCTGCGGCAACTTCCTCTCCTGCGTTTTGTAACCGCTTTTGTATCGTGGGCTACTCAACCAGAGGCAGATGTTTCTGCTAGCGATGCTGACATAGATGGACCCGCTGCTCTAGTCCACCTTCAGATTGTGCCAGTGTAGGAAATCCAATACAAAACTTAGCCTGAGTGGTTCATGAAGTCGACAGATCTACAGTCTTCCGTCGACCATGTTTCCTCTGAACACACTTGGTTCAGGTTGCAAATCCAACCTCCGAACCTTATCATTGCTTACAAAACTGTGAGAAGGTCCTCCATCGAGTAGTGTTGGTACCGTTGTGTGACTTTTACAACCAATCGGTTGTACTCGTAGTAGTATCGCCGGTTGGTCAACATCGTACAACTTTGCAATCTTAGGAATCATCGACTGCAATGATGTGAGCCGCTCAGATGGACGATCAGTCGATTTGAAAATCTCTGATTGGACAGGAGCCTCACCATCTACTCCCGTCCTTTTCCGTTTCCTGACTCTTCAGTTTTTCTCTGCGACTCCCCCCCTTTGTGGCCTGCTGCTACTGTTTCCGACAGTCGCGCGAGATATGACCCGATTTCCCAGATGTCTAGCAGAGCCACTAATTGCGTTGATTGACAGCGTCAGTCTCCATCGAGATGAGGTTGTTGCAGACTGAAACATTTCTCTGCCATACTAAGAAGTGTGCTTTTGGAGTCTTCACCGTTGGATTCCTACATCCGAGCATTGTACTTAGCATTGTCAATGCGGTCGGCTACTGTGATCATCAGCAAAAGGTCGTTTTGAATGCCGAAAATGGTGATTGCTCATTGAATATCTTGCTTGAGGTTGTTGTTGTAGTAAAAACATGCTTTTTTCAAGGGTGAGGTCACTACTAGTGATGATTTCACAAAAACACTGTGTACAGTCTATCATGTTGGACCGCTGATGCAAACATTGGAGTCTGTACCATGTGTCAGACTCCTCATCTAGCTTCCCAAAATGAGCGAGGATAGCACAAAGTTGCTCCAAACTTCTGGTGGCATGAGAGATTTATAAGATTAGTCTGATCAAGAGGTATTATACTTGCGGTCGATGATGTGAGAGCGGTCGCGTGAGCCATTGTTCTGGCTCTGTCCATCTCCTATTGCCGTTGGATGGCCTTAAGATCAAACCACCACCTTAAAGTCGTGCCACACAAAAGTAAGGCCGTAGGGTCCATTTTCTTTTTTTCATTGTTAACCTGAGCAGCAGTGCAGTGCACCTCCAAAATCCAAAGCCACATCCTGATCGTCAATCTCTTGGAGTTTACGGGATCGACCGGCTTGGAACATGCCGGTTGAATCTAGGGTTCACTTGAGAGTTGAAGATTTCTTTCTCTTGGCATTGCTTTGAGGGCAAGGGAAATCCAAAGCTCCTGCACTGCCACATTGAGTTGTTGGAGAGAATGGGTGTTCAGGCTATTCAGTCCCAACAATTTCTGGTACATGTCTTCATTGATTTGAGCCTGCTGGCCAGTACCTCCCATCGCGCCAGTTGTTGACACGATGGGCAGTGGCGGGGGCAGAGGGTTCGTTGTGCCCAAGGGGTCCATCATAGGGTTGGCCATCGGGTTGGTTGGTGCTGTGCCATATGCCGCAAAGGTTGCTTCTGCTGTCTGATTTTTCTGAAGAGTGTCGGTGTCTGTATGGTGCTGATCCTCCGTTGCCGGAGTGCTCACTTAGACCGCTTCTTATCGTCGATCGCACTCGCTCCATTTATTATTGTCTTTGTGAAGTCTGCGATCTTCTGAACAGTAGAGATCCACTCAAGACTCATGCAAGGTCGTCCCCAGGGAGTTGAAATGTCAGTTTCTCCTCTAGCCCTGCAGTGCTTTGATACCAAGTGTTACGTCGAGCAGAATACAGGTGTCTCACAGGGACGAGGCACAGGACAAAAGACGGCCTGAGGATTTGGGAAAAATGGATTATTTGGATTAAGCTGTAAGTGTACTTCAATGACAAGTGTCGAGTTAGTCGGGCACATATATACAATGCTGAGAATGAGAATGGGGCATATGTTGGATCCTTGTTGCTCGAGCCGAGCGATGCATGCGAGGTCGTACCGTGAGCAGCTGCTTGAAGAAGCTTCGTCTAGAAGTTGGAGGACTTCAAGAATATCGAGGCGCAGTTTTATAGAATTCTAGCGCCGTCGAGAAGTCAAAGAAAACATATCATAAAACCGATACGGTTTGCGACACTTCTGTGGACCTTTCTGGAAGGTGGTCGAAGTAGCTAGAACCTTCTGGAACGGAACACCAGAGGTCAGAGCAGGTGGCCAAAATGCCCTCGACCGATTAGAGTACAAATTCTTGAGCACTTTGTACGTTGGAACATGAATACATATATATATATATATATATATATATATATATATGTATATATGCCTACTCGCTGAGTTTAGGGGCTCGTGTACGTCAGGGATGTAATATATGCTGGGTCTTTGGCGCTCGGGCCGAGCAACGAGTGTGAGGTCGCACTGTGAGTGGTTGCATTGAGAAGCTCCAGAGAGAAGCTGGGGGGCATCGAGAATATCGAAGCGCATGTTTACAAGAGTCTTGTATCCATGTGAAGTTGACCGAACAATGTCAAAACATCGATATGGTTCAGGACACTTGTATCGACCTTCCTAGAAGGTGGTCGAAGTAGTCAGAACCTTATGGAACTGAACACCACAAGTCGGGACAGGTGGTTAAAATGCCCTTGGCTGATCGTTGTCAAAATCTAAGGTCTTCGCACGGTGGGCCATGAATGTAAGATAAAAAGTACTCACTCACTGAGTTTAGGGACTCGTGTACATCAGGGATGTAACATGTAGTGTTTCTTCCATTCTAACGTACATGGTTCATGTTGATGAGGTGCGGGAGAAAAGGCAATTGTAGGGTTTTGGGACAAAAGGATTATTTTTATCAAGAATTCAGTGTACCTTGATAACAAGTATTGAGTGAGTCAAGCATATGTATACAATGCCAAGAATGAGAATGAGACATATGTTGGATCCTTGGTACTTGAGCCGAGTTACGTGTGCGGGGTCACGCCGTGAGTGGCAGGTTTGAGAAGCTTCACCAAGAAACTGGAGGACTTCAAGAATGTTGAGGCATGTCTTCATGAAATGATAGCGCTTTCAAGAAGTTGACCAAATTGTATTGAAACACCGATATGATTCGCGACACTTCTGTTGACCATTCTAAAATGTGGTTGAAGTTGTCAAGAACTTTTGGAACAGAACACCGGAGGTAAGGGCAGGTTACCAGAATGCCCTTGGCCAATTGGGGTAAAATCCCAAGGCCATCACGTAGTGGGCCATGAATGTAAGAAAACAATACCCAATTGAGAAGTTTTGGGATCGTGTACATCAGGGACGCAACATGTAGGTGGTTCACAAGGATGAGGTGCGGGAAAAAGGACAATTTGAGGAATGGAGAGGAATGGATAGTCAAGCTTTAAGTGTACTTTGATGACAAGTTTTGAGTGAGTCAAGCAAATGAATACAATGTGGAGAAAGAGAATGAGGCATGTGTTGGGTCCTTGGTGCATGAGCCGAGCAATGCGTGTGAGGTTCCGTTGTGAATGGCTACTTGAAGAAGCTCTGTCGAGAAGTCTGGGGGCTTTGATAACATCGAGGAGTGGCTCCATAAAATTCCAGTGCCATCGAGAAGCCGTCTGAACAATATCACAACATCGATATGGTTTGCGATAGTTCTATAGACCATTCTGGAAAGTGGTTGAAGAATTCAGAACCTTTTGGAATGGAACACTAGAGGTCAGAGCAGGTGGCCATAATGCTCACAGCCAATGGGCGTAAAAGCCTTGAGGTTGTTGCACGGTGGACCATGAATTTAATGAAAAAAACACCCACTCACAGAGTTTAGGAACTCGTTAACGTTAGGGATGTAACACTTCTTTCCTTTTTGGCCGCAAAGTCCCTGCATGTTGGCGGACGTAGGCCAGTGATAAACAGTAATAGCCGTCAATCAGGTGATCGAAGCCTCGGAGGCTGTCGTGGGCCTCCCAACAGTTTTCCGTGGCATTGTAGCCGTGCCATTTGATAAGATTTTTTGTCATTCTCTCACGGCATCGATGTTCAAGGATTTTGTCAATCGCGTACCCTGTATCCCTATCCACTTGAACAAGAGGTGGGATTGCGATATCTCTGCCGGGGAATTTTGTGCTATGGTCCCAGTAGTGCTTGAGCTTCTTGATGTCAAACACGAGATTAGTTTCCATGCTGTCGGGCAGCTGAATTCAAGCAACGAGAGGGGCTTGCATTCAATTGATGACAAACGGTCCAAACCAGCATTATCTGAGCTTTCCAAAGACCTATCCTTACAGTTTGATGTTTGCCAAGCTGAGAAAAATGTGATTGCTGGCGCTTAACACATCATCACTACGATGTTATTTGGCCACTCACTTCATAGCTACTTGTGCCTTTGCGAGGGTCTGCCGTGTTTCCTCCCTTATACTTGAAAATTCCCTGCTATGGATATAGACCGCAGGAATGTTGCTCTGACTTTGTAATCCAACTGATGCAGTGTGAATTTTGCCACAGACCACTTCGAATGGAATTTAACCGGGTGCGGTGGAAGTGGTAGAGTTGTATGCGACTTCGGCGGTCGGCAGTTTGGCTACCCAACTGGTGACGTGTGACCCGCATAATGTACAAAGAATTTGTTTGACAATCTGGCTTACACAATCTATTTGCCCATCGGTCTGAGGGTAGAGTGCCGTTGATAGCTGGATCCGACTGCCGTGACATGTTATCAAATCATGCCAAAATTTTCTAGTGAAGCGGCCGTCTTTGTCACTAATGATGCTGCATGGCACTCCATGCAGCCGTAGCATTTGGTTCATAAACAACAGTGTTCGTCCCTCTGCGGTGACGGTGGTCGTTGTCAAGATGAAGTGTGACATGGAAAACCTGGCTACCACAATGAGAATGGCATCGTATTCCTTGGGAGTGGCAAGAAATCATATCACAAAATCCATGCTGATATGGACCCATGGCTCCATCAGAAAAGGTAGTAGTTGGAGTAGATGAGGTGGCCTTGTGCGACAAGATTTTTGTCTCTGACAGGTGTCGCAAAATTTGTAAGATTTTTACACATCGTTCTGCATCTTATCCCACCAATAGTACTTTGAAAGCTTGTTGAGAGTCTTTTCCTCACTAAAGTGTCCACCCGGACTGGTGTCGTGGCCTTCCTCCAGTAGTATTCTTCATAACTGCTTATTCGGCAGAACAACAACCTGACAAGTGAATCACACTCACCAGTAGGAGTCGTCCAACCAAACTTTAGTTTTATCGTACCTGACAAACTCCTCGTAATCCTTGGCCAAGAACTTCGTGAGTTACTGGTCTTGTTTGACCAGAAACAAGTTAATTTTGATCATCGGATCTGGTTACTAATCCTGAGCATCCACCAGATTAGTTTTTGCAGGTCGGTACTCGATGTTGTAGTCAAAGTTAGATTCAAGGAGATCCATCAATCAAGTTTTTCAACGACTCTGATTTGGCGGGGTCTTGAGATGTTTCAGGGCATGATGGTTGGTGCGGATGACCCATCATCAGCATTCTAAGTAGCACTGCCATGTTTTAAATGTGAGCTTGCAGTTGCTCAACTGCAAGCATTTCTTTCTCATGTACCGTGTTTTTGAGTTCCGGCTTGCACAGTTTGTTTGAAATGTACATGACCGGTTTTTCTTCACTGCTGTTGTCTTGGAGTAGCTTCGAGGGCTCAATCCGACGCATTGGTGGCCATGATGTAGTCCATCGTAGGATCTGCTAATTGAAAGGGTGGCGCTAAGGTTACATCGTTTCTCAAAGGGCTGAACGCTTCTTGTTTGCTGTCCTCCCAAATTCCACTCTGTTGTTTTTTTAGTGACATCAGAGAGAGGTGCTAATACTTGGATATACTCTTTTACGAATCAACGGCAGTAATTGCAAAAGCCCAAGAATACTTGGACGTCCCAAACATTTGTAAGTTCCGTCCAATCAACGACTACCTCAACATTTTTCAGGTCCATGGTGATCCATTTGCCGTCAATGATGTGGCCCGGAAACTTGATCGAACATCGACCGAAGTTGTACTTCGAAAGTTCTTCAAACAAATTCTCTCTCTGTAAAACTGCAAGATCTTTTTAAAGATGTCCATTGTGCTCCTCGGGGATGCGACTGTGCACCAGGATGTTGTTGAGATATGTGTGGAATATGTTGTTCATTGCTGGTATGAATGTTGTGGGAGTGTTTTTGAGTCCAAACAGCATGACCATGAACTCAAAGTGCCATGTTTGGTGCGTAATTCTGTCTTCTTGACGTCCTTATTATACACAATGATCTGATTATAGTCGTTGCTAAGATCAATTTTGTTGTAAAATTGGGCCCTGTGGAGTTGGTCAAAAAGTTTTGTCTGCTCATGTAAGAGGGTAGAGGTTGTTGATGATGATATCATTCAACACCCGGTAGTCCACTCCCATCCGTACCTCTCCGGTTCTCTTTTTCACAATAAGTACAGGTGTCATGCATGGTGACATGGAGGGCCTGATGAACTCCTGACTGAGCATCTCATCCGATTACTTCTTGAGTTTTGTCATCACATAATTGCTCATCCGATAGGTTCTCTTCACTGTCCGTCTGCTGCTTTGCTTTAGGTCTATCTGATGATCGATGTTTTGCCACGATGGTAACTCTCTGTGCAGTTTGTCGAGCACAATGACATATTCAGTGTAGGCCATCGCTAACCTACTCTGCTTTTCAAACATCATCTTACATATGCAAGACTTCGCAAAATTCAAACCTCGATGGTTACACCCATTTTGGATGGAGAGAATGCAAAACCTGGTTGATGCTTAAATTTGCCTACCATACAACATGGCGATCCACCCTGTCTTCCACATTTGCAAGCTGAAGTAGTACGAGGACAGCAACGGGAGATTCCCAGGCATATGTTTTTCTCCTCTACCTCCAATTTAAGTCAATGAGGATACGAAGTCCTTGTACGAGGACATCCTCTGACCTCGACGTCGTGGAAACACAACCATGTATCTGGTCAAGTGGCATGGCTATGATCCCACCCAGGTTGGGAGCCTTACAACAACCTCTAAGATGTCGATCATCTGATCAACGGCTACTACAAGCGCCGCCTTCCTTTTTCATTCTAATGCGCCAAGACATCGCGTCTATAAGGGGAGAATTGTTACATCTCATATTCACATGAGTCCCTAAACTACATGAATGGGCATTTCTATCATTGCATTTATAGCCTACCACACGTTAGCCTCAGGGTTTTTGTACCTTCCGGCTGAGGGCATTTTGGCCACCTATCCTGACTCTCGGTGTTCCATCTATGAAGCTTCTGACATACGCGACCACCTTTCAGAAAGGTCAAAATAAGTGTCACCAAACACATCGACGTCTTGATACTATTTGGTCAACTTCTTGACAACACTCAAATTTTAGAACACCACATTCTGATACTCTCAAAACCTCCTGAATTCTTGACGGAGTTTCTCAAAGCGACCACTCGTGATGTGATGTTGCACGCGTCACTTGTCCAAAGCATCCAAAAACCAACATGTGCCTCTTATGTTTACTTGCTATGATGGATATGGGTCGGACATATCCGATACTTTTTATCAAAGTACACCTCCCATTAATCACACATTATCCATTTGTCTCCATTCCTTATATTTTATTCTACTCCGCACCTCATCCCTGTAAACTACCTACGTTTTGCTTGGCGTAACCCCCCCTCCCAATTTGTTTTACGTATACATCTGCCTGGCCCCATTAATGGGGCCAGGCAGATGTATACGTAAATGTTTCTGACATCATCATGTCGATGGTGCATCCCATGCAGCGTTGAATTACCACTTTTTCTCGGTTTTGTGGGTGGAATGTAATGTTCTCTAGTCAACAAGTATGGAAGTCCTAACATCCTTCTCAATGGATGAAGTGGTGTTTTTCTCGCGGCCGTCGGGTAGGGCATTTCCACTCTCAATTTTTAAGGATAATCCCTACATGTACCAATTTCTAAAGCCAACCGGAATTTAGGTGTGGAGAAGTGACCATGTATCCATGTTATTCTTGATAATATGCATGTATCCACGTTTCCCACATTGAAGATACCATAACCAAACGTTGGAACATTAAGAACAGCATGTCCACCACTTTGCACATTAAACACGTTATGCACAGGTGATTTTACTTAAGAAAATGATATCTTCTGTACTTTCACTGAACAGTGCTATATCCATATTTTTAGAAGTGGAAAGACGGATGCTGGTGAATGGTCTCCACAACCGCGAATGGTCAGTTTCTTTGTTGAGTCGCTATCGGCGATCGGGCGAGACACCCCGGTACTTTGTCATCTTTGAACCAACACTGGCATTTTAGCACTATGTTATGTATGTGGTCATTGTTGTGGCTTATCGTTAGTACTGGGATCTTTGTAGGCGGACTTGATAACGTACCACTTTGTTTGCGGGATGAAGCCTTGACAAAGGGGTGCTTTCATGTAAGAAAAGAGACAGGTGGATACTGGCACCAACACTTTTTTCATGTGTGTTTGGATGGCATGTAAACATATTTCAGACCGTAAGAACTATGATTTGATGATGAAAATTGATGCACATTTATAGCTTAGTCTACACTCATGTTTTGGCACATCTTTTTTACAGTGTCATAAGAATTCAAGAAACCTAAATTCTGAAAATAAATACATGTCAGTATTGTTGAAAACTACAAACGTGAGGTCTGGAACAGGACAGATCATGGTCGCACACTGACAACCCACTCTCTAAAGAGAAAGGGAAAAGCCAACATATGATGTCATATTCAGGGTACAACTTCCCCGGCTGGCAGCATTCTGGGGCCAATGAATCTTTGCCGTCTTCAGCACAATCCTCATAGTCAATGTTGCTGTGGACATCCTTTGAAAGGTCACCATATTTGTCTACGTCTTCTTTGGTGAAAATTGTGCAGTCAGGCATATCCTCTTTCAGTGGAGATGGGTAGTAGTAAAACTTTGTGACATGGGAAGCAGTGATAGTAGGCCAGAGCTTGAAAATGGCATATGTAGTGCACACTCTAGCCAAGAATGATGATATAACAGGATCTCCAAGTGAGCATCTAGCCTGATCCATGGAGAACTGGACGTTGATCTGAGACAAGTGCTGGACAAGGACGGCAGTCCAGACACAATGTAGAAAGAGAAACTCAAACAAATGGATGCAATATGATTTATGCATTTCCTGATTTTGTTCTGGATATGGCCCTCATTTTCTGTCAACATATCCTCATTATGTATCAACAGCATATGGACATGTTTGAAACAGATTCCCACAAAAATGACTGATGTACCCATTGTACAACATCAAAGATGACATCTCCAGAAAGAAACCATCTGCAACTAGCCAACATGGGACATGTCCATGTATTTGACCACGTGGTGTTTGACACTCCTCTTCAGTAGCACAGATGTAGCTCTCATCCCCCTGTAGATTGGGCCACATTTACTTTTACCCAGATGTTTATAAAGCTTAGATATGACCACCTGCAAAGACAAAGGAATCATGTTGATAAAAAAGAAACTTTGTACATGAGAATGCAGCATGGATGAGATTGGAATGGACGAACAAAGATACACATGATCGCACGTAAAACTCACCATTCACATTTATGTGTTGTCAACAACTTTTTGGGCTCGTCGTCCCATGCTGCATCAATGTCCACTGTTTGCTCTATCGCTACGACATATTGGTGCACCTCCTCACGCCTTTCCCACTCATGCTGTTGCCTCAAGTCATCGTACGGTTCATCGCCCTCCTATTCTTCATCCAAGTCAGGCTGTATGTACCTCTCAGGATCGTAGACTTCCTCTTCTGTTGAGTCATAGGTTGGGTTACCCTCTAGATCATACAGTGGGCCTGACCCTACTACAGCACCAGTTGTAGTAGGGCCAGCAACAGCTGTAGGAGGGCCTGCTCCTGCTGTGTGAGCCAATGCAGTAGTTGTTCTAGCTGATGGCACTGCCCATCGCACTTGTTCCTGCATCTGCAACTACACCTGCGCCTGCACCTACACCAAAACTTCTTGCTTTTGCTCCTGTTGCTCCCCACTTGGCTCTAATCACTCCAGCTCTTCCTGTCCTTAAACCTACTACTTCCCAGCATGCTCCAAGTGCTCCAGTTCTTGCCCTTCCTGCTCCTGTACCATCTTCTGCTAACCCCATGTACACCAGCTCCCTCTGCATCGGCCGCACATGCTTCAGCCCCCTCTGCTCCTGTCCCACCTGTGAAAACCCCCTCTTCCTTTGGCCCCTCCGTCCCACCTACTCCATCATCCTTTGCTCCTATTCCACCTGCTCCAACATGTGATTTCATGCCTCTTCTAGAGGGAGTCATTGCTCCTACACCACTTGTACCTGCACCACTGTTGTAGGCCTGCTAGGAAAGCGTCCTACTGCGGTCTCTGTGCATATCGCATCATCGGTGCATGGAATTGTTGTACATATGCCGATATGCCATGTGGTTGTGTCACACATCAAGCAGCGGCTCCGGATTCTCCCCCTCGGTAATAATGAAGGCGTATGCATGCACACATGACTGTACCCACTCCTTCTAGGCACCACATGTACACGTTACATTTTGCACCTTTACTCATCGTGGGCGGTTGCTTGGGCCCGTGACTGTGTTAGAGTGGGGATCCTCCTGTTCCACCTTGTATGTTATATGGTTCACCAATGCCTTGAGCATCCATTTTTTTGAGTTGGTCTAAACTACCCCTTCAGTTGTTTGCTCAGCTTGTGGTCTACAAGCAAATGCTGGATTCAAGTGTGTAGAGTCAGAAAGCAGTAAAATAGGAAGAGCTTGCAAACCTCAAGGATGCGGGCGTTCAACGACTCTGTAGTGTTTGAAGTCGTGTGTCCGCCACATCAAAGAGGGTAGTAGAGCTTGCTCCACTACTCCCTCAATATCCCGACCTTCCCTGTTAGCACCAAGAAGCATAATAACAGCACGGGGACTCACACGCCAGAGCTGCTCCTCGTACCATCGCCAACCCGCCTTAGTCAGTCTGTGTTCCAAGCGCCGAAGCCAATAGCCAGCCTTTTTTCCGTGGTTTTGCCTCATGTTCTCGTACATGTGGTTGTAGCTATGGAGGGTACCTGTCAACTTCTCTGCCATGGCATTCAGTATTCCTGTCCCTATTGTTGACGACTACGGCCCCGCTCTATCCTGTATTTGGATATTGCAATACTAGCACGCGATACATTGTCAACTCCTGTAGAAAAGGTCGTGTTCGAACAGTAATCAAATACCAAATGGTAGCACCACACACAGGGAAAAAGCGGACTAACCCAACTTAACTTGGATTTTGTCAACTGAGCAGTTCCATAAGGATTTTTTTGCACTTTATAGCTGATTTGGGTACATTAGTTATATTTTTAGGGGTTACACCTTTAATGCATTGGCGAGTCCGTTCAACGTCACTTTTGCTGAGTCAATGAAGCCCACACTTCCGTCCTCTACGGGATGGTTCCATTTCCCTTGCTGAATGTCAATCGCACCGGCATTTATCTCATGACAAGCGCGACTCACACTTTTGCACCACGCGGCCACAATGAATTTGGGATTGTTGGCATGGAGCACAAGTATCAGACCATTGCAAAGCTCAAATCATCAAGTAGAGGTGAGTTGCTCTTGTTTTTAGAGGCAATATTCCCTGTTGCCTGCCTCGTGGCCAGCACGTCGACAAGCTATTGACGAGGGATGGCATCTCATGAACACTCCCACCCATTGGACTAACGCCAACACGATATGTGACAGGCTCAAGAATACTATCTATCCATACTACAAAAGAACCTACCATGCTTTAAATGCCCGTGAGGGTGCGTCTGATGTGCTCCTTGTGCTTCACACATATCGTCTACAGAGCAATGGATCCTTCGTAGAGTGGCTCAGAATAAAAATCTCCTACATGCACTTGGTGTACATCCCAACAGGATGTTCAATGAAAGAGCAGCCGGAAGACATTGGTCTCGTCCGTCCGTTGAAGAAAAAAATGGATGATATTTTCTCACAGTGGGGTGCGCGAAGGTCTTGTGAGGGCGGGAGCATGCAGTTGAGGATACAGATGGTGAAGGAGTCAACTTGCGGCTGGCTGTACAAGATAAGTTGTACGTCCGTAATGTTGAACCTGATATTTTGTACATAGCTTAATGTAACCTCTTGGCTCGTGTCCATTGCCATGCAGACTCCTGATGAGGCAGAGGGTACAGAAGACTAGGGAGGCAAACACAAGTCTGGCAGTTGCTGAGCAGCTGCAACCAGCCATAGACGACACCTCTCCCTGCTCCACACATGTGTGTTTCCCTCATGGAAGTAGCGTCCCAGACCCATCTGGCAACACGATCATGTGGTACTTACCTGTCTCCTTATAGTCTAGTTCTCTCCTTGCTCATGCTTGAACTGTTGTATCTTGGTGACCTAGTTTAGTCCTACTCATGAACTTCTGTTAGTTTGGACTGCCATAGCTTACGACCAAACTCAAATTGGGTGAGTGTGAACGTGTGAGTCACAAGAGGCTTTACACCTTCGATTTTTGAGTGAGCACCAACGAGCTCCACTTGCAGGCCGACAGATGGGCTTGAATAGCGAGCTCCACCCGCAGTCCAAGTCAATTGTTTTGTATCCTCTCGTTTTTAGCACACACCTTTGTTTTCCTCATGGTTTGTCTCATTCCGACCACAGTGTTGTCCTTCACTTAGGTGGTTGAGGGAAGAGGTAGAGCGTTATTGTTTTGGTATCATAGTGGAGGAACTAGACCTCATTGTGCTGCACATGAGAAGTACAACACGGTCTTGGGAGGACGTGCCAAACAGCAGCCATAGTGATGGCAGCACAGAGCGGCACATGTGTGGAGCAGCAGCTGAAGTGGCGGCGGGGTGCAGTAGTGTGCGACAGCAGTAGCCAGCAACAATGATAGCAGGCAATAGCTGTAGCAATGGCTACTGCAACTGCAATTGCGGCAACAGATGCGTGGAGCAGTAGTTGTAGTGACAATGGCATGTAGTAGTGGACGGCTGCAGCCACCAATGGCTATAGCAGTGGGCAGTAGCCACAGCAATGGCTGCTGCAGTCGAAGCAGATGTAGCAGACACGGGGAGCAACAATTATGGTGGTGACAGCATGTAGCAGCGGATGGCAGCAGCAGCCAAAGGCTACAGCGGTGTATAATAGCTACAGCGGGGCTTTGGTAGTACGCTGTAGCAGTAGCCAACCACAATGGCAGGAGCAACTACCTTGCAGCAGCACCAAGAGGTCTTAGGAGGACCCACGACCGCATCAGTAGCAGCAGTAGCTTTGGTAGCAGTAGTAGCGACATGCGTAGTAGCCAATGCTGAGGTGGCTTGTGGCCACCATTCTTGAGCATAATGACTACAGGAGCAACAACAGTAGTAACAGCAGCAACGCCATTAGTAGCAGCAGTCAGAGCAACACTCTACCATTGGATCTCTTTTGGTAATCCCCTCCCCCTTGCTGGCTGGGATCCCCTCCACTCCTGGGTCTGATGGGGGTGGTTCAAGTATCCATAGACGACCTCATGGCCTCTTCCAGATTTTCAACGCCCACTTGGGGAAGGAGAACATTGCCGAAAAAACTTTGGCAGCGTGGCTCTCAGGCTGGGGTGGGGTAAACGCTACTGGAAATGTCTTATGTCTACCACCCAATGACAGAGCTAGCAGCACTGGCACACGCTTGCAGAACCCTATGCACCGATGCCCAAGGAAGTATTCGCCAGAGTCGGCAGTGCCAGCTCCACTATGTATTCTGGCATTGTTGCCTCCGGCATGGTTGGCAGCACAACGGTTACGATGAGGGACAAAATCCTGTCTAGCCTTGGCTCATTGGCACGCGGCCCACACGAGCTACGCAAGTAGCAGGATCAGCAGGCTGAACAGACTGCCAAGCAGATGGCTGATCCGTTCAAGCTGTTTTGGGATGCATTCTAGCCATAGCAGTAGCAGCAGTTGTAACAGCAGCAGCAGAAACAGCAAGAGCATCAGCAAAATATGCTCCAATGTGCAGTACGCAATGGTAAGATGATAGTCGAGAGTGCGGTTCCAGCTGACGTTGATGTACCTTTGGGAGAGTTCAACTCTGAGCCATTCGACGACCATCCAGAGTTGGAATTAGACGCGAGTGACAAGGAAGGCATGCTACGAATGTGCCTCACATAGATGGAAAATTGGTGTCGGACTCGCTCAGCGCACATAGTAGTAGGAAACGACAAAAGCATACCCAAGCGATACTCGCAAGGCAATCCTAGACCTAGCTTCTTCAGAGGAATGGATGTTTCACACGAGCCTGGGGGTGAGAGTAGATCTCCGGTCTTCATCGCCCAGGCAAGCTGTCTTTGCAGGTGTGTTGACGGCAAAGCCCCCCAAGTGGTTTGAGACCGACCCCCCCGCCTACCGGTAGGAGGATAGCTACACCACCTGAGAGCCGCGGATTTGCATGTGGGTAGTCACCAAGGGGGCCTACGGTCTCCTCAAGGCCGTCCCAAAGGGTTACACCCTCGACTTTGAACCCTACCTTTGTGATGGGCTGAGAAGCTGGAAACCACTCTCTTCTAAGGCACGACCATGGCAACAACATCACAACGCCTCTCAAATTTCTATTCCCAGCAAGAGGATGTACAGGATATGTTGGCCAACTACTAGCGGCAGGCAATGTTGCTATATAGGGCCCTGGAGAAGAATGGGCTGGGTCAAGTCATGGTGTTCAGCACCATCAGGATTGGTCTTAGACACGAGTACGCCAAGAATTTTGACAACTTTGTCCTGAAACGTCTCCAGGAGATGGCCAATATAGGCTTGTTATTGTCTTGGGTCACTGAACACTTTCTACATGTGGCAGGAGTTGGAGCAGCAAATGACAACCGCCATGGTGCATCAGCCGTAGCCATCACAGCAGTTGAGACATCATGCACCTTTTCCTCATCCTCTTGCCAATCATCGTAATCAATGGCGGCAACCACAACAGCAACTGGAAAGTCTGCGGTACTCCAAGGGAAGAAGGAGAGGAACAACAAGAGGGATGGCAAGGATGGCAAGGAGCGAGAGACTCCAAAGCCCACTCAAGAGCAACATTGGGAGTGCCACAAGTGTAGGGGAGTACACCGCTATGTCGGGTGCAAGCTCCCCAAGATCTGGACGAAGATTGCACAAATCCTACAATAGACGTTCGAGCAGTGCAAGCATGCCTCCACATACTCCACAACAGCGACTAACCCATAGCCTCCATCAAAATTTGACTTAGCCACAGACAGCACGGATGACATGTCACCTTTGGAGGAGCAGCTTGCAATGCAAGCTTTTGACATTGCCAAGCCGTAGAAGAGGTGAGCCGTAGGAGCTAGCTCCTACGGCTCACCTCTCAGGGAGGTGTGAATGCATTGACTGAGCTGAGGGGTCCCATTGTTGGGTCTATCAAGTTCATGATACATATTTGGGATGGTGGCGGTGGGGCACAGTGCGATGTTGAGTCCATGGAGTCGTTCATTGGACATTATGATGCTGGTCTGTCCTCTGTTTTGGCCACTGTCTCCATAGGTCTCGACGCCCATTTCCGGCTTGATGAATCACAAGCACATGTCGTCTCTACAACTCAGCAGCCATCTGCTGAGCAACCTTTGTCGACTGCCCACACTATAGGCAGTTGTTTAGTCACTTTGCCAGAGTGTGTGACAGATGCCACTTGGTTCTTAGCTTCACGTGCCACCCATCACATAACATGTCACCGTTTTTATTTCTTGGTGCTTGGTCCTGTTGGCTCTGTGCAATCTGTTTGTAGAACTGCTCAGCATGAGGTACCTGTTTAGGGTGAGGGTGTGGTGCAATTCCATGGGCTTTCAAGGTAGTTCTACATCTCAAACGTGTTGTATGTCCCTGATCTAGAAAGCAACTTGTTGTCTGGATGTGCCTGCACGTCGATGGGTCTCAGTGTCACATTCACAGGTGAGGATACCACTGTGTCTGTTTATGCTACTGGTGAAGTAGTGCTCCGCATAAAGGCAGTTGGCGACTTGTACCATGTGTCTGACTACCCCATGTCCACCACCATTACTACATCCCCCACTACACGAGTATTTGTGATGGGCACGCTGTCGCCTAAGCACCAGTGCATGCTGCACAAACATTTGTGCCATGTCCACTTGAATGCTTTTGATTGCCTGATTCACACCCAACCCGTACTCGGTCTAAATACAATGTCCTTTGAGGCACCATCCAAAACCGACTGCTTACAACACACCAGAGGTAAGATGCACCGTGCGACATATCCTGTGTATGACTCACGGGCTATAAAGCCCCTCGAGTTGGTCCACTCTGGTCTCCTGGGACTCGTCTCCGTGGAATTCCAAGATGATTAAGGGTGATACGTCCTGTCGATCACGGACGACTTCACCTGCATGTGGTGGATCTTCAATGTGCACCTGAAAAGCGATGCCGTAATCACCGTGCGCACATGGCTTGTTATGGCTGATAATGAGTCCAGCCATACCCTCTAGAACATCTGCTCTGATCAGGACGGTGCATTCATGGAGGACCTGGACAGGTACTTTGCCGAAGTGGTGTTGTTTCATAACATCTTTAACCTTACCACGCCTCAGCAGAATGGCGTGTCTGAGCACTAGAACCGCACCATGGAGGATGTACTTTGCTCTACTCGGGTGGACAGCGGCATGCCGGAAGTATTTGCCTTTGAGGACATGGCCTACATGACATGGCTTTGGAACCGGATTCCCCACGGTCCCCTCCCGAACACAAAAACCCCTCACCAGCTGTGGTACGGATGTTGTGGTTACCTCAGGCTTGCACGTATGTGTAGATCTCTTGCCTGCATTTGGTTCACACCAGAATAGCAAGGGTCTCTTCCTCTCCCGGACATGGTATCGCATGGTGTATTAGCAAGCAGGGCTACAACACTCACAGAACAACAGAATTAGAGTACATTGCTGTGGACGTTTGCATGACTGAGAGTGTGTGGTACATGCGCTTGTTGCGTGAGTTACGTCAGTCCATGCCCCCTCTTCTGCTTTGGTGTGACAATGAGAGCGCAAAGGCCATCACAGAGAAATTTGGTATGTTCTATGCACGCACAAAGCACATCAACGTTCAGTGCCCTTACATCTGAGATCTGGTGGATTGAGGTGATATTCAGGTCATGTGGGTCTGCACCAACTTGCAGCGTGCTGACTTTCCAACGAAGGCCAACAGCCGTACAAAGTTCCTTCCAGCTGCATGTTTTGTGGGATTGCACCTTGTCTGTACTGAGGACAAACCTCTGTCTTGAGCGACATCTATTGTCATTTGCCATCGTTGCCTTGTGTTATTGCTTGCATCATTGTTGCTACATCCGTGGACCTGTTTGCCATGTGGTCATGGGGGAGTGATGTTGTGTACACAGTTGTTGTGACCTCTTGGCTCACGTCCATTGCCGTGCACACTCCTGATGAGGCGGAGGGTATAGAAGACTGGGGGAGAAAACGTAAGTCCAGTAGCTGTCGAGCAGCTACAACCAGCCACAGGTGACACTTTCACCTGCTCCACACTTGCTTGCTTCCCTCCTCGCAGTTACGCCCCAGACCTTTCTGGCAGCACGATGGTGTGATCCTTACTTGTCTTGGAACAGTCCAGTTTGTACCTTGTTCATGCTTGAACTAGCTTATCTTGGTGACCTAGTTTATTCCTACTCATGAACTTGTGTTAGCTTGGATTGCCATGGCTTTGGACCAAACTTGAATTGGGTCAGTGTGCACGTGTGAGCTACGAAGGGATTTACGCCCTCTATTACTGGGTGAGAGCCGGCGAGCTCCAGTTGCCAGCCGACGGGTAGGCTCAGTTAGCAATTCCACCCTGTAGTGCGAGACACTCGTTTTTTCTCCACTCATTTTCAGCACACACATTCGTTCCCCTCATTGTTTTTCCCATTCCGACCAAAGTGTTGTGATCCACTTAGGTGCACAAGGGAAGAGGTGCAGTGCGTTACTGTTTGAACCCATGGTCAACAACGTGTGGGTCTGTGCCAACTTCCCATGCATATGTTTGAAGTTGCAATCCAGAAGGACCCAGCTCATTTACAAGGAAGCGTTTGTGCCATGCGGATGTGCGTGAAGAGGACGATGTTGAGGTATGGTTAATGGGGTTCTTTTCGTACACTGTTAATTGGGTGTATAGTTCATGTGGGGTGCTATGAAGGTTCCATGAAGTTACCAGCAAGGGTAAGGGGTTGGAGGGGGGGACATGTGCCATGTGTATGAGAGGAGTGTATGGGAGGATGGTTGTAGGCTATACACTAGTGTATTGTGCAGACATTGAAGTTGGTTGAT
>SZWC01011795.1:62595-87638 GCA_023375785.1 Penium margaritaceum
CCCACATTCACTTACACATCTGAATCACAACATTATACACTAGTGTACATTTAGCACCCATCACCCCATACACTCCCCCTATACACTCACCATATAGAACCCCCCCCTCCCAGGCCCCCCACACTCACTTGCACATGTGAATCACAACATTATACACTAGTGTACATTTAGCACCCTTCTCCACATACACTCTCCCCATGCACTCACCACATACAACCCGTACAGGTACAGGCGTATAGGTGCCTGACTATGCCGGCGGACCCCCATACGCGCCAATGTAGGGGAAGTGGTGCCAGATTTTTCCCGGCAGCATTGACCCGCCTGGTGGCGGTGTCACATTTTTTTGCACGGCCACTGGGCGAAGGGAAATGCTGCCAAATTTTTTCGGCAGCACTGACCCCCACGCGTGAAGCGAGGAGGTGAGCGGCAGGCCGCGTCAGACACCTGCTGGCGACGATGCATGTGGGGACGTCATCCAGGTGTAGTGACTAGCAGCAACAACAAGCAACAGCAATAGCCTACAGCAGCAGCTTGCTACACGGGCAAGTAGTGGCAGCAGCAGCCAGCAACAGTTGTGTGTAGCAGCAACAGCCGGCAACAGCAACAGCTCGTAGCAACAGCAGCCCGCAGCCGCAAGTAGTAGTAGCAGCCAACAGCAGTAGCTTGCAATAGTAGTAGCGGCAGCTTGCATCATCAACATAGCAATAGCAGCAAGAAGAAGCAGCAGCCGACAGCAGCAACAGCAGCTGCAAGCAGCAGGCAGCAGCAGCTGGTAGCAGCCAACAGCAGCAGCTGTAGCAGCCGCCAGCAACAGCAGCTGCAGCAGCCGCCAGCATCAATAGCGGCTACAGCTGCTCGCAACTTGTTGCTCGCAGCGAGCAGCGAGCTGCAAGTAGCGAACTCGCTGCTCGTAGTGAGCAGCAAGCTGCAAGCAGCGAGGAGCGAGCTTGCAGCTTGCAGGTCGCTGCTAACAACGAGTAGTGAGCTCGTTATGATGAGCGAAGGAGGAAAAAGTATGGAACACGAAAACAATTCCCACACCCCACAGCACACGGGAGCAGGTGCAGCACCAGTGACTGCTGCTATAACAATAGCCGCAGCAGCAGCCGTGACAGCAGCAGCAGTAGTAGCATGAGTAGTAGCAGCAGCAACAACACCCTGTAGGCTCCGTCGTCGGTCACGGTGGCTCGACAGATCCGCTCGCCGCCTTGCGCTAGCAGCTCGCAATGCTGACATAGTACCTAGTGGCACTACAGTTGCCGACACCGCCACCTCAACAGCAACCATAGCAGCAACATCAATAGCCACCGCTGCAGCAGCATCAGTAGCCGCCGTTGCAACAGCAGCAGCACACGCCGCAGCACATGCAGCAACGTCAGCAAGCACCGTTTGTTCCACCCGGGCACCATTTGTTCCACCCGGGTACGCGATCTCCTATGCCACGCAGTACCTGGCGCAGCAACACACACAACGCCAACAGTAGATAGTGACGTCAGTCCTAGGCCCCACTCTGGGTGCTGGCCACAGGCCAAAGGACTTCGAAACCCTGCCGCCGCCGCTTCAAGCTGGCGACCAATTCCGGAGCTGGGAGCTCAGCTTCTGGATCTATGCACGGGGCGAGGGCTTGTGGCCCTACTATGTCCTACCCTTCGAATCCACCGAGGCCGACCAGGTCTATGACGCCGGTCGCACTGTGCATACCCTTGTCCCTATGGCCCCTAGCCGCACGCCTTGCCCTTGAGCCCTTCCTCAGTGACCTCACCAGTGGCTCACTCCCTGACCCAGAAGCAGCCTGGCACATACTCACGCGCCCTCATCGCTTATCAAGTGACGCTGAGACGAGCCGCCTGCTCCGGGAGTTCAACTCGCTACGCATGGGGAAGACCGAGACGGTCACCTCTTATTGGCAGCACGCAGAGAACCTCCTACGCCGCCTCGAAGACACCGCGCCATCCCCTCTCTCCACGCTCTTGACCATCAAGCACGGTGCCACCAACCCCTTCTCTGACGTCTTTGTCCACTACTCCCAGGACGTCCTCGCCGCGATGGCTGCCCAGGGTACCCTCATGTCCTGGGCGTATGAGCTCTTCCTCCGCATCGAGGAAGCTTGTCAAGAGCCACACATCCATCGCACGGAGTCCCTCGCCTCTCCAGCCGTCGCCTTAGTGGCTATTGCCGCCCTAGCAGCAGCAGCATCTTCCGTTACCTCCTCGGCTGGCAAGAAGGAGAAGTAGGACAAGAAGGGCAAGGGCCCTGAGCAATAGACTGGCGGATCCGGCAACGCGAGCCTAGTCTGCCACAACTGTGGCCACTCAAGACACGGGTGGTACACGTGTCCGCTCCTGACCGACGAGGTTCACGTCATCACCACCATGCGTCGCCAGCACAAGCGCCGCCTTGCCACCGCTGCCATCAGCGTCGTTGCTCTTGTTGTATCTACGCCGCTCATGACGGCCCCACCGCAACCGTTCGTGCCCCCTCCTCCGTCCCCGATGCCCTCCTTCCCCCTCTTGGACTCCGGCACTGTCACACCGCAGTCGGTCTACTCCATCAGACCCTCCACCCGCGAGCGCCAGCTCAAGCTGTTCATCGCACTTCAGCTCGGCCTTCCTCGCCCTCCTCTCCAGAAAAGTGCGAGTTGCGTAGTCGCTAATTCCTCCCCACCCTTCATGACAAAGTCGGCACTATGATCATGTACTGTATCTCCGTCCATCCCGTCCTCTGCCATGTCTTCCCCTCCTACTTCTCTTCATGACGATGTCGCCTGGCTAGATGACTGGAACTCCCGCTTCGCATCTCCGTCCACTTTGTCAGCTTTGCTCGCCCATTGCCATGTGACCATGAGCGGCCTAGCCACACCAGTCCAGGATCCGTCAGAGACCCGGATCATCGACTCCGGGGCCACGCATCACATGATGGCCTCACGCAAGGCTTTCAGTGTTCTTGGTCCTGTCACCGTTGTCACCGGGGTTCAGACGGGTTCTGGTCAGGTGTTATCTGTCCGTGGTGTTGGCGTCATTCGTTTCCGTGGTCTAGCTTGTGATTTCTTCTTGACTAATGTTCTATTCATCCCTGGCCTTGAGCTCAGCCTCCTGTCTATCACTGCCCTTGATCGCATGAGCATGGACGTTCTGCATTCGCGTGGTGTGGGCACTGTGTCATTGTGTCCGTCCGGTCATGTTGTTTTGCATGCCACAGCCCGTGGCAACTTGTGGCACGTACCGTGCCTGTCCATCTCTACCTGTGCTCCCTCCTTGTTGGCCGATACTAGCCACGTGTTTGTTACCAGCACTCTGTCTTTGCAGCACACGCGTCTCCTGCATTTCCACCTCTATCACGTCCACTCTGTTGCTGTTGATAGCATGCTTCATACGCAGCCGGCCAAGGGCCTTGACCCAACCTCCTTTCCTCTTCCATCCCACTGAATGCATTGATTGCGCTCAAGGCAAGATGCACCATTCCACCTACCCCATCTTTACCTCTCAAGCGTCCGTCCCGCTCGACCTGGTTCACTCTGATGTCATGGATCCCCTCCCGACAGAGTCAGTCGGCGAGCACGGTTGTTACGTACGACTACCACGGTCGACACCTGCGGACGACTATTCTTGTTATCATGGAGTAACGTCGCACCATGGCCGGCGCCGTCCGCACCATGCGGGTAGAATCCGTCATCTCTGACGGCTTCTACTTCAAAGCCATGACCTACATGAGGTGGGTGTGGAACCAGATTCCCCACGGACCCATTCCTCGTCAGTCCACCCCATACCAGCACTGGTGTGGAGAACGCGCCGACCTGCGTCCGGCGCGAGTCCGGGGCTGCGTCGCCATTGTGTGGCTACTTGCCCCACACCAAGGTGGCAAGCGCGAGCCTCACGATCGTCCATCCACCTTCCTTGCCGTCTCGCGTAAGTCGAAGGCATGGCACTTCTGGTATCCCACTCGACATTGCATCGTCGAGTCCCGTGATGCCCTCTCCTTTGAGGACCTATTTCCCCGCGACCTCATTCACTCCGGCGCCTTGATGTACCTTCTGTTACATGGAGGAGTGGTGGGTTCGTCCTCCATCCAGCCATGTCCGGGCGTTCCATCGTCTGCGTTTGCGAGTCTGTCTTCACCGGCTGTCCCACCTGTGTCCGATAGCCCCTCAAGGCCGGCTGCCTCATTCATGCCCGCCAGACCCTCAGGGCCGGTTGCCCCATCCGTGTCCGCCCGCCCCTGAAGGCTGGCTGCCCCATCTGTGTGTGACAGCCCCTCAAAGCCGGCTGCCCCGTCCGTGTCCGCCAGCCCCTCAGGGCTGGCTGTCCCATCAGTGTCCGACAGCCATTAAGGTCGTCTACCTCATTCATGCCCGCCAGCCCCTCAGGGTCGGTTGCCCCGTCCGTGTCCGTCGGCACCTTAGGGCTGGCTGTCCCATCTGCGTTCGACAACCCCTCAGGGCCGGCTCCCTGTCTATGTGCGACAGCCCCTCAGGGCCGGCTGCCCCATCTGTGTACGACAGCCCCTCTAGGCCGGCCACCTCGTCTGTGTCTGCCAGCCCCTCAGGACCGGCTGCCCCGTCCAGGTCCGCCATCCCCTCAGGGCCAGCCGTCCCGTCCACACCTGCCAGCCCCTCATGGTCGGCTGTCCCGTGCATGTCCGCCAACCCCTCACAGCCGGTTGCCCTGTTCGTATCGACGCTCTACACACGTGGTCCGGGCAAGAGCGTCCGACCTAGGCTGATAGTGAGCACTCAGGCCGCCTTCTCACGTCCTCTCACTCCACGACTCCCTCTCATCCCACGAGGTTCCTCAACTCATGTCAGATCCACTCCAACAGTCATCAATGGGGATCGCGGCACCAAGGCACTCGGCTTGGCCACAATGTCTGTCATTGTCGATCTACATCCATGGACAGCTCTTGACTATGCCTTGCTCCATCAAGAGCACCGGTATGTGGTTCCGGCCATGCTCACGCGGGTACCACCAGGGTCGCGGGACGCGCACGCCCTCACTGTCTGCCCCACGGAGCGGCCGGAGGACCCAACCATCCTACGTGAGGCTCGGGCGTCTCTCGAGGCCGCTCACTGGGAGGTTGCATGCACCAACGAGCTTGCTACCATTCGGCAACATCATGTCTATGAGCTCGTCGACCTCCTCCCGGGCCGTAAGGCCATCGACGCCAAGTGGCTTCTCCGGCGAAAGTGTAAGCCAGACGGGTCCCTGGACAAGTACAAGGCCCATCTCACAGCCAAGGGGTTTTCTCAGGTCCATGGGATTGACTATGACCAGATCTTCGCCACGGTCGGTCGGTTCTCCACCAGTCGGGCGTTGTTCAGCCTGGTTGCCCAATGCGGGTGGGAACTGCATCAGAAGGATGTGAGTAGCGCCTTCCTCCATGGCTCACTGGAGGACGAGGAGCTCTACATGGTACAGCCTCTAGGCTTCGACGACGGCTCCGGCAAGGTCTAGAAGCTGCGGAAGGCCCTCTATGGCTTGAATTAGTCAGCGCGCTGCTGGAACCAGAATATCAACCGTGAGCTTCTTAGCGACAACCTCCTTCGCAGCTCTGCCAACCACGCGCTATTCATCAATCCGTGAGGTTAGACTCTTGTCGTTGTCCTGGTCTATGTCGACGACTTGCTCATCGCATCGCCGGATTCAGTTGACATTCAGTGGGTCAAGGACCTGCTGTACGTTGCCTACCAGATGAAGGACCTCGGGCAAGCACGAGTCTTTTTGGACACGGAGCTTGAGCATGATCGTTTTGCGGGCATCCTGCATGTCCATCAGGCCGCCTACATCCAGACCGTGTCTGGGCGCTTCGCTGAGGACCTGTCCCTCGTGTCGAGAGCATCCTCACCCATGTCGCCCAATGGTCACGTGATGCTCAAGAGTTCTGATCCAGCCGCGGTGAAGGAGCCAGTAGACGTGACTACATATTTGTGCGTCATCGGGTCACTGATGTTCCTGGCTGTGACGACGCGTCCAAACATTGTGTTCGCCGTCAACATCCTTACACAGTTATCTTAGGAGACATGTTACCTCCACTTTGACACCGCGATCCGAGTGTTACGCTACGTCGTTCCTACAGCGAGGCCTCGTGATCCATCAAAAGACGTCCGTTCTGGCAACGGGATACACCGATAGTGACTAAGCTGACAGTCTGGACGGTAAGAGTTGTACTGGTTGGATCTTCCTTGTTGGCGGAACGGTTGTATCCTGGCGCAGCGGCAAGCAAGGCCGCATTGCGTGCAACACTGCTGAGGTTGAGTATGTGGCCCTTGGTTCTGGTGCACGTGAGAGCGTGTGGCTGCGCCGCTTGTTTCCCAGTTGCGTCATTCAGTCCCGTCCATCACGTTGCACTGTGACAATGAAAGTGCTATGGCCTTTGCAAACAATGACGGCGTGCACCACACTCGCACAAAGCACGTCAATGTCGAGTATGACTATGTGCGTTCGTTGTTGCATGATGGCAGCATCAGCATTGTGTGGGTTGAGACAACACGGCAGTTGGCTGATTTCTTGACCAAGAAGCTAAAGCATGACTTGTTCAAGAAGGCTGTGAGGGGAGTTCGTGTGCGTCGGCGAGGTTCTGTCTCTCCCTATCCTCTTGGTCTCTGTGCTCTCTGCTTGTCCATGTGCACTGCACCGGTGAGTCATGGGAGAGTGTTGGTTTTTGTCTCACATCTCACTTGTACTTTGGTGTGTCCTCCCGGCTTGAGTACATCGACGTGCAGATGAGTGACGGCGAGACGTGATGCTGATAGAGTGTCATCCGGTGGAGCCGATGCACACCGAGGCCTACTCGTAGTTGGCTGGAGCCTCCTCGCTCCTTGGTGCTCAACTCCATCGGCAGACATCCTCGGCAGTCGTGCCGCCAAGAGGCACTGTCACTGCATTTGCTGTGTGCGCATGTCCAGCACCGCGTTTGACTGTGTTGCTGCGTTCATTGTGCTATGTCATGCCTAGGGTCCAAGTTTCATGCTTTTTTTACATTGATTGTACCGGGGGTTAGCGTAGACACTGGCTGGGTATGTGCAGCCATAATTCCTCACTGTTTTTTTTCTAGCTGATTCTGACCGCATGACTACGTTCGCAGTATGTGTATTATGGTATGTTCTTGTTTTCAGGCAAAAACGCATGACGCCCGGGTTTTCGGCCGTCGGTTGTCTGGTAGGGCTCACCGAGAAAACCCTGCCTGCCAGAAAATAGGCCTATTTTCTGATTGGCTGGTTAGCTGAGTAAAAAGCTCTACAGAGCTAGGGGGGGCTAGAGCTAGGAGGGGTCTCCCATTATTGCTCATTCTTCATTTTCAATCAGTCACTTCCAGTTTTCAGCTGCTTTCTGGAGCTAACACTGGCGCGCGCATTTCTGAGTAACAAATCCATAGCACTCAGACTGAGACTCTAGAGACTGAGGGGGCAGCAGACTAAGCAACGAGCGTGGAAGCCCGCACGCTGCATCAATAACGCCACTGCCCCAACCTGCGGTGCTACGCTCCAGCTTCTTTGAACATTATCCGAACCTAACGGGACGGATTGGTTACAAAAGGTCTCACCCACCGAAATTGCATATTGTTCAGCAATTTCTACTGCAACAAGAAAAACCCCATTTGAAGTGGTGTATGGAAAATTTCCCGCCACACCAGCCGGTCTAGAAAGCCGCAGTAACATTTTCGCGGTCGACGTACAATGCCGAGATTTCACCACCATGTGGGAGTAACACAGCAAACCCTCGCAAAGACACAAGCAGCGATGAAGCTAGCAGCTGGCCGACATCGAAGCGTCGACATCTTTACCGATGGTGATGAAGTCCTGAGCTCAGCGAACATCACGCTTCGCGGATCCGATCGTTCAAAGCTCAAACCCGGATTGTTCGGACCGTTGGAGATCAAGCGCATGCAAACCCCTATTGTTGCGCGACTCAAACTCCCCAACACTATGCAAGTTTATCCAACGTTCGATGTCAGCAGGCTCAAGCACTACTGAGACCCCGGACAGAACTATCCTGGCAGAGATGTCCCTCCTCCGCCTCCCGTGTAAGTGGACCAAGAAATGGAGTACGTCATGGAGGAAATCCTCGGCCATTAACGACGAGGCAAGACGACAAAAAATCTCGTCAAGTGGCACGCCTACGACGCAGCACATAACAGTAGGGAACCCTACGAAAATCATCTAGACGTGGATCCTCTCATCGACGACTACTACCTCTGTCTCTAGGCCACATCTGCACAAGTGCTGGGACATCGCGGATTTAGGGGGGGTGTTACGTACTAGACGTACACAATTCCCTAGTCTTCTCGAGTGGACATTTCTGTTTTCACACAAAGAGCCCATCGCGTCGCGAGAACCACGATATTCACTACGACGGCCGAGGACAAACGAGCCAACTATCCCGCCCTCAGTGGATATTCTCAAACCTTCTGACAGCTTCGACCACTCTCGCAAACCGAGGAACAGAATTAGCACGACCTTTCAGTCAACTTCTCGACGCACCGAGACGAATCTAGATTTACAAAGATGCATCTTACACCTTCAACGTTAACTACTGAAGACCCCCGACTTGCCGGCAGACCTTCTGGAATCCGACCAATCACGTCAAGACTCCGCACTCGCTGCTCAAAATTCCACCCAACGACCTCGACTATGCTTCATTCGTAACTCGACACTTACATATACATATATATATATATGATGGAGTAGTAATGTACCCATCGTTTCGCCAGATAAAGCAGTAGTGTCCATAGTCGAAAACGAACCAACGACAGTGTCCATAGTCCGAAACGAAGTGACCGCGCTGTCCATAGTGGGAAAACAAATGACAGCGGTGCCCATAGTGAAAACCGACATGACAGTCGTGCCCCCGATTATTTCTCGTCATGGGCACGATTGGAATATATTTCATACTTTTAACATATTTGACCTTGATTTCAACGTGGAGTACCGCATGATTTTGAACTGTGTCGTCGACGGACATACGCGCAATATGAAAAGCAATTCACATGGTTCGATAGGGTTCCCATGCCTTGTTCATGGGGGTTTTCATACATTATCGCAAGGATTCCGCTTGTACGTACCAGGCGGCCACCGCATATCTCATTGCGTCATCTTATTGTGTACAGCGACGGTTCGTCGAAATTTCCTGTATCGCAAGTACGATCTTCTGGAGCGCATCCTACTTGGTGTGCGGATTCCTTTCAGATATTGACAGCCTATCGCATTGCATGTTCCGCTGGTTTCCCGCATTGCAATGATCTCCCATCTCTCAGGTGTACCATGCGCTTCTCTCGGCTGTTCTGAAACCGAAGCCTGGAAATTTTTTCCCCGGTCCCAGGGGTGTGCGTGGTGGGGGGTTGTCGGATTGCTGGCCATTACGGTGCAGCTCTTTGTCCTTCATGTTGCACGCCCTCACGAAGGCCTCGTACACCGCGCATGGGAGACGATTGTGGGCACGATCGTTGTTTACAGCCATGTTTTGTGCACTTTGCGCCCATGATGTCTTCCGATGGCGGAGAGCACACACCACAGACAGGTCCGCCACAGACGTGGTGGACCTGTCACGTCTTCGTGGTTCCCACCCGACGACTGCGACGTTGACGAGACAGAGGAGCCTTGCTTGACGCAACAGACTCCTCCTCGCGAGGACAGCAATGCAGCCCGCACGGCAGCGGACGTTGCCCCACGCCGTGAAACTGAGGGTCCACTCTGGATATTGTGTGTATCGGTCAACATCGCCAAGCCGAAACCCGACCCTACAACTAGAAAGAAGTGGAAGGCCTAGGTGGACTTCCCGGGTGGCTCATCCTTTGAGACTATGGTAGCATGCAAGGCTACCGTGGAAGAGTATGCAGTGCTGAACCGCATGTCCCTCAGGTGGCTCAAGAGCAAGCCCACGCGTTTTGTGGTGCGGTGCAAGCAGTACGTCAACAAGAAGTGCCCGTGGATCGTACGTGCGGCGTACAGCAAGAAGTCCGGTGCTTTTAACATCACGTCCTTCACCGACGGCCACCTCTGTGACCCAGTAGTCACCCGGGACAACCTAGTGCGTTCCACGCGATAGGTGATCCGGCACATACAAACCACCCTCGCCAAGGACCCTTCGGCTTTAGGAAAGGCACTGCAGGTTGTCCTAACGAAGGTCAAAAACACCAAGGTACCCTACATCACCTTGTACCGCGCAAAGAAGGCGTGCCTAAAGAAGATGTACAGCATGTAGTCCGAGTCATGGAGCATGTTTCTAGGATACGTGGCCGAGATACGTCTGTGTGTTTCTTCCTCGTGTTCATGTATTCTATGACGCATCGTTCCATTCTTACTTGGGGTCTAATTACGTACTTTTTTTTGTAGCTCTTGAAGGTTGACCAGCTGGCCATCGCGAAGGCTGAGAAGGACCCGGACACCGGCGTGTTCGACCAGGTTTTTGTCGCACCCGGTGCGTGTCGCAGAGGTTTTGAATACACGTAGTGAGTGATCTTCATGGATGGTACGCACCTCAAGAATGGGCACAAGCAGGTCCTCCGCATCATGCAGTTCTTCGATGCCAATGACAACGCCATGCCCGCGGCCTACGCTCTCGTTTCAGGTGAAGACGAGCACAACTGGACTTGGTTCTGCGAGCTGGTGGCAGCAGCCTATCCGTCTGCTGCACATGATGGAACATGTGTCATCTCACACCGCGAGAAAGGATTGGCCAACGTCGTGGAGTCCAAACTACCGGGTGCGACACGCACGTACTGCACCTCGCACCAAATGCGCAACGTGTTGTCCTGCTGCCAGGGCCAGTCGTGCTCTTTGTTCTGGAATCTTGCACACGTGACAACGCAAGAGGAGTGGGATGCCTGCGTGGCCGACATGCGCCGTCAAGCTCCAAGGGCGTTGGAGTATTTGCTGGGTGGAAATGGCGAGCCCGGCATCCCCAAGGAGCGGTGGAGCCGGCTTTGTTGCCCAGTGCCTCGTGGAGGGTACACCACGAGTAACGCCATGGAGTCCCTCAACGACAAGCTCGTGGAGTTGAGGAAGATGTACCCATGCTTCTGTTTCTTGAACCTCCACGTGTTTGTGCAGTGGCTGTGGCACATCCGTCGCAAGATGGCACATGACGCCGAGGACAGCGTCGCGCCCGCAGTGTACCTCAAGGTGAAGAACAACTGCAACCGCAGCCGTGAGTACGATTTGGATTTGGACGGGGACGAGGCAGGACCATGGATGAGCGGCACTGCATTGAGTGCGAACGGCACCCCGCGGGACGTCAACATCAATAGCAGGGAGTGCTTGTGCGGCCGTTGGCGTGAGTACGGGGTGCCATGCCCGCACGCGTGCAGTTTCCTGCTGGAGAATGCTCTTAATCTCGTAGCCTACGTGGACTTTGAGTACCTCACCCTCAGCTACAAGAGGACCTACAACGCTCCATTCCCATTGCCAAAGGTGAGACTTGTGAAGCCGGCGGAGCCAAAGTGGCTGCAACCTGGACCACGTCGCGGGTGCGGGCGTCCTGCCACGGTGAGGCTTGACCGGTACGCCAAAGTCAAGAAGAGGCGCATATGTGCGCGCTGTGGGAAAATGGGCCATGTCCGGAAGGCATGGGCGAACATGGAGGCGCTGACACCAGAGCAGATGGCCGCAGCACGCGTGGCAGAGCTAGACACAGGAAGTTGCATGACAGCGTCCTGCACGTCAAACGTGGACGCCATGGGATGTTCCGGGGATGAGGCAGAGGATGCCCCCCCTGCTGAAGAGGAGGCAGAGTCTGACGCGGAGGCAAAGGAGTCGGAGGAAGAGGAGGGGGGGAGGAGGAGGAGCAAGAGGAGGGCGGGGATGATGGGCAGGAGGGGGGAGAAGCGGAGGAGGAGTACGATGAGGGGGAGGAGGGGGGGCAGGAGGTGGTTGACCCTGTTTCACTCTCCAGAGATGATGAACGAGTCAACCTGGATGATGCTGAGGACCGCGTAGAGCTGTGGATGGCCTTCCACGCCAAGGTGGATAGCATCAACCGTTCATTTGGCATGTGGTAAGCTTGTTCCCACATTTTCTCGCTAAGTGTGTTCCATTGCATGTTCCTCTACATGATGTTTCATTTCGCATGTTTGTGTAACTTACTCCTACCCGTGTGTGTGATTTGCAGAGCCTACACAAGACCACTGTGGACAAGGGAGGTACAGGCCTCACCACAAGTGGCCCCGGATTGCACCTCTGACTAGTGTTTAGTAGAGGAAGAGTTGGGATGGTACATTTCTGGCTCTGACAATGTGTTGGAGTTCACTGATGGGATGCTGTGTACATGTGTTGTTCTCAACACTTTCCAATGAATGCAGTCCAATTTCTATTTTCAAAAGAATAAATTTGAAACTGAAACAAGCACATGTATATGTACACTGCATTTCAGATCATGTCATTCCCTTTCACTGAAGTATTACTTCACCTTCAACACTTGCACAAGGTACCTCAATTATGTGTATGTGTGACCAACTTGACTTTGCCGTGATGTTCCTCACGATAGTTGGAACAACGTTGGTGTGTCAGACACTGTATTGCTACTTGTGGCAGCCAAGAAATACGAGATATGTTGGCTTACGGTGACATACAACGGTGTAAACGTCATGGAAGCCCATGCAAGTGAAGCAGATTCAAGGGGTGAGCACGAGAAAGACATGTTCTATGAAGGAGACGAAGAAGGCGAAGAGGTCGACTCGCTTCATGTCGATGAGGACATTTTCTTTGATGCACCGGGATATGAGGGTAGGCAGGGATGTGGGTGTGACTTGTGCCACTGGCTCTGGTTGTGCAGTGTCCTGGATCCCAAGTGGTTAGATCCAACGTGGTATGGGTAGTCATGCATGTCCCTGAACTAATACACAGATGCCCAATATTGTTCCTACATTAATACTCTGGTGCCTGTACTTCTCAATGGAGTTATGTTACAATATCCATCTTGGGCCATCAGTATTACTTCCATGCCCATAGTGGTGCATGTCCCTGAACTAAAACACAGATACCTAATATTGTTTCTACATTACTACTCTGGTGCCCATACTTCTGAGTGAAATGATACTACAATATCCATCTTGGGCCATCAGTATTAGTTTCATGCCCATAGTCGTGCATGTTCATGAAGTAAAACACAGATACCCAATAATGTTTGTACATTAATACCATGGTGCCCACACTTCTCACTGAAATTATAATACAATATCCATCTTGGGCCATTAGGAATACTTCCATGTCCATATTCGTCACATCATTATTACCATGCTACCCATTCATGTTAATACAGAAGCTGGTCTTCCCATACTTAATGAAATAATCCTCAAATGTCCATACTTGTCAGAAACATAACACATGCATGGCCACATGTGTAACTCAAATAATATTCGCATGACCGTGAATGTCAAAGAAATGATACTTGGGTGCCCTCTATTGACACAAAATGAATAGTCGCATGCCCATACTTGTCACTGAGATAATACTCGCGTGCCCTCTACGGACTTGGTGGCTCGCTTGAAAGCCACGGCTCCCATGGCTCGGGACAGTAGGGCGGCCTAGCACTCGGCATGGGTACTCCCAGGTTCCATGCCATCCGTTCAGGAGTGACAGGAGCAATGGCCCATGATGGTTCTTCATGACCCAACACTCCGTTGCGTGCTACATTGCGGTCCCGCCGATCCTTCAATGCGACCCATGCCCGATGAGCCGCCACAGGGTCCATTACGGGCGTACCCCATCCTTGATGTGCCGGGCCATTTGGACGGACGTCGTTTTCCATGTCGAACGAGTGTGAAAACCAAAGTTCACAGTTCAAAGTCTTCAAAGTGTGAAAACCAAAGTTCGCCAGTGCATGTCAACTTAGCGCACCTTTAATACACGTTTTCAGACCCGTTCATATTGCGAACCGGTAGAAAAAACGGTTCACTTGATGAACCTGTTCGTGTGACCCTGCATGCGTCGGCACATGCTGCCAACATCTGTTGAAGGTGCGCGCGGCGTCAGCATATTCCACCGTGGACAATATGTCATTGCCAGGGGCCGCGTCCATTCAGCGAGCATTCATTGGCGATAAAAATGAGGTCTTTCGAGCGACGCGCAAACGTCCGCTACAGCGCGACGGAATCTGTCCGCATGCATGGCTCGAGGTTGTACGAACTCCCTGCCGCAGAACGGAGCACGACAAAACAAAGCATACTCTCCCAAGACAAGCTGTGAACATGCGAGGTTTTTTTACGACATGCGCGTCCAAGACGACTGAATACTTCGGACGAATAGTGGACACAGTTGTCATTTTTTTCCGTTCTCGCTCGCTCCATGAAAATCATGGGCATCGGTGTCATCTCGGTTTCGACTATGGACACCGACTTCAGTTCGTTTCCGACTATGGACACCGCCGTCGGTTCGTTTTTTACTATGGACACCGCTGATCAATCTTCCGAAACCATGGGCACCGGAGCATTTGTGCCTGGTTCCAAATGCTCCGGTGTCCATGGTTTCGCCAGATTTAGCAGCGCTGTCCGTAGTCAAAATCGACATGAAAGCGGTGCCCATGTTTTCGAATAAGCGACCAAAAACGTGATTCAACTTCGCTCTCGGAGTTGGCCGCCGCCGACTTCGAGAGCGAAGTCAGCGATTTGTGACATCGGCCTCACCGATGTTAAAAGTTGCAACGTCGCGAGTTTTGGAGTTCGCAAGTGCGAACTCCAAAACTCGCGACAGGGTGCGTCGCATCTCGCAACCCCCCCCCCCCCAATATCCGACAAACCCCCTAGTGACACTGNGCCGCATCTCGCAAACCCTACCAAACCTATTACAAACCCCCTAGTTTACATGGGGGGTGTAACGGGCTGAGTCTCCAGCTCCTACTCTGAATTCGTCGTCGGAGTTCGCAGAATGGCGTTCTCAGTCTGCGTCAGGGGTTTACCCCCTTTGCAAGACTGAGGGGCAATCGTCATCAACGACCCAGAGCAGGGAGACTCAAATATTTCGAGTCTCCGGAGGCCCATTTCCGTTTTTAACCAAACCCCTGGTTTTGGGACCCAAACCGGGGGTTTTTACCTCAAACTCATGTGTTCGGACGAGTTATTTTGTTTGTTTTATGTCAAAGTTCGTCGTAAACGAACTTTGATTCATATTTTGTCATTCTGGCGCGAAATCGTCGCGTGCGAGGCACGCTGGCGATTTTGCGCCAGCGAATTTCACCTCACCCTCGCTCCCCCTATCCCTCGTCCTCTCTTGCTCATTTACAAGGAGGGCGAGGGGGGGGCGAGGGCACGAGGCCACGAGGCCTCGCCCTCGAGGCCCTCGTGGCCTCTCAGCCGCCGATCGGGCTGAGGCCGCGATCGGCGGCTGGTGGCTGGCCGGCCGCCGGTGGCCGGCCGGTCACTTGGCCGGCCGCCGGCCGTCCAGCCGGCCGGCAGCGAGCTGGCCGGCGGCCAGCGAAGTGCTGGCCGCCGGCCAGCCCTCGCTGACGCGAGGGGTGGTGCGCAACCACCCCTCGCTTCAGCGAGGTGGGAGGGCCGAACCGGCCCTCCCGCTACATTCCTCCCCACTTATTATGAACCGTCCCGGTTCATGAACAACAAGTAGGATTGTCAGTCAGTGAGTCATCAACATTGTGAAAGAAAATTAATAATTTCAATCACCAGCTAAACATGAACACGTGCATGGTACTTAGACCAAAGCTGCAGCTTGTAGGTCAGCATGGCTAGCGGCCTCCCCCCTTTTAGGCTGGAGCGTCCGCGCGACAACCATGTTGGGCGTTCCCAACCTCCTATGGTCGCTGTCCATGCATGCTGTCCCGTGGGAATGTTGTTCACTTTTCCCGCGTACAGGTGGTACCTCCTGCCACGCGTCGATCTGTGCGAGCTGCAAGCTCGCTCCAGTACTCGTTGACCACCCCTGTGGGCAACCGAGATTCGGGCTCTCATGAATTATGTTCAGGTCCACAACCGGCCCAATGAACGAGGTACTCCCTGACAACGCGCGACCGAAGAGTACGCTCTCGGTGCTGGAGTAAGCGAAGGACCTCGTATTGGCCGTCGGCAGCCAGGACTACTGGCGGTGGCTGAACGGTTCCTTCTGCCGTGTATGGAGCCAGCAGGCTCACATGAAACACGTCATGTATCTTCATACTTGGCGGAAGTAGCAATCGGTATGCCACTGGCCCGATGCGTGCCACAATGGGAAACGGCCCAATCCACTTCGGTAGAAGTTTTCTTACCCCTGGCGACTTCAACTGAAGGTTTTTAGTGCTGAGCAACACTTTGTCACCGATGTCAAACGACACCTCCCGGCGACCTTTGTCGACATATGCCTTTTGTCGCTGCCGAGCTGCTTGAAGGTGACCCTTCGCCTCCTGTAACAAGGAGTCGATGCGCTCGGCAAAGGCTTGAGCAGAAGGGACCTGCCCTCCTGTACTCCCACTCTTCACCAATGAAGATAGTACCACTGGATGCCGACCACTGTTCAACACGAACGGTGTGAACGGTGTGGACTCGTTCACCGAGTTGTTCACCGCAAACTCTGCCGGTGCTAGGAATTCGTCCCAATCATGCATGGCAGGGTCCACGTACATGCGGAGCATCTGCTCCAGAGTGCGATTCATGCGCTCTGTTTGTCCGTCAGTTTGAGGGTGAAATGCTGTCNAACGGTGTGAACTATGTGGACTCGTTCACCGAGTTGTTCACCGCAAACTCTGCCGGTGCTAGGAATTCGTCCCAATCATGCATGGCAGGGTCCACGTACATGCGGAGCATCTGCTCCAGAGTGCGATTCATGCGCTCTGTTTGTCCGTCAGTTTGAGGGTGAAATGCTGTCAACATTTGCGACTCACTACCGAAGTACTCGTGCATCTTTTGCCAGAACTTACTAGCAAATTTTCGATCTCGATCGGAGATAGTGCGCAACGGCAAGCCGTGGTACTTTACGACGCCCTCAAAGAAGAGACGAGCGGTCTCCTCTGCGTTCACGTCAGTGGTTGTAGGAATGAAGTGTGTCATCTTCGTCAAAATATCCACAACCATTGGTATTGCATCATGGCCACGGGCCGTGTCCGGAAGACGAGTAATGAAGTCCATGCTGACGCACTCCCATGGAGTCCCAGGAATGGGAAGTTGCTGGAGGAGTCTTGCAGGCTTCTTGTTACTAGCCTTATTCCGATGACATGGGTCGCATGTCATGCAATACTTACGGACATCGACACTCCACCCTGGCCACCAATAGTGGTCCGAGAGTGCCTGTCCGGTCTTTCGGGGTCCCACGTGACCTGCGACCGGCGGGTCGTGGAACTGGGAGATAACCTTTGCTCGAAGGTCTCCTGAGTTAGGCACAACAACTTGTTCTCCGTGCCAAAAGACTCCTGCGGCCTCCACCAAGCCGTACTTGTCCAGATTTCGAGAGTCTTGAAACCAAGAATCCACACAGTATCCCATCCGGATCCTGTTTACAAAACCGTTGTAATGGATAATCTCTCGTGGTGGTTGCCGCAGAGGTACAGGGGGATCTGGTGGTTGTACGGTTGCTGTTGCGATGGCCATAAAACACCCACTGGCCTTGGTGGTTGCTTTAATTTTCATAGGCTTAATGGATCGGCCACATTGATGCGTCTTGGCCGATATTCCCATGTGAACGAGAATCGACTCAGGTATTCGCTCCAACGCGACTGTCGTCTTGACAGGTTCGGTTGCGTTTGGAAAAACACCAATGGATTATGGTCGGTCACGACCGTCACACCCCCTTCAGCACCCTCTAGGTAGCAACGCCACATCTTGAAAGCGTGTACTACTGCAAGGAGCTCTTGATCCCCAGTCGTGTACCGCGTTTCCGCGGGGATGAGCTTTTGGCTCTCATACGCAACTGGGTGACCGTTCTGCATGAGGACGGCTCCAAGTCCTACTACCGACGCATCACATCGAACCTCCCACGGTTGCGATGGATCCGGAAGAACTAGGACGGGCGCTGTGGATAGAAGCTCTTTGACTTTGAGAAAAGCGTTCTTGCAATCAGATGTCCATTCCCAACGCACGTCTTTTCGCGTGAGCCTGGTTAGCGGTGCTACCAGGGTCGAATACCCTTGCATAAACCGTCGAAAGTAGTTTGCAAGGCCGAGGAAAGACCGAATCTGCCCAACATTTTCGGGGCGTGGCCAATCCACAACGGCTTGGACTTTTCGTGGGTCAACACGGATGCCGTCCTTGCCGACGATGTGTCCGAGGTATTCGAGCTCATCTTGTGCAANACGCCACATCTTGAAAGCGTGTACTACCGCAAGGAGCTCTTGATCCCCAGTCGTGTACCGCGTTTCCGCGGGGATGAGCTTTCGGCTCTCATACGCAACTGGGTGACCGTTCTGCATGAGGACGGCTCCAAGTCCTACTACCGACGCATCACATCGAACCTCCCACGGTTGCGATGGATCCGGAAGAACTAGGACGGGCGCTGTGGATAGAAGCTCTTTGACTTTGAGAAAAGCGTTCTCGCAATCAGATGTCCATTCCCAACGCACGTCTTTTCGCGTGAGCCTGGTTAGCGGTGCTACCAGGGTCGAATACCCTTGCATAAACCGTCGAAAGTAGTTTGCAAGGCCGAGGAAAGACCGAATCTGCCCAACATTTTCGGGGCGTGGCCAATCCACAACGGCTTGGACTTTTCGTGGGTCAACACGGATGCCGTCCTTGCCGACGATGTGTCCGAGGTATTCGAGCTCATCTTGTGCAAACTTGCACTTGCTCACTTTTGCATAGAACTTCTATTCCCGAAGGATTGTGAGAACTTCGCGCAGATGTTCTTTGTGCTCTTCCATGGATTTGGAGAAAACCAGGATGTCATCCAGGTAAACCAAGACAAACAGGCCAAGTTGCTTGGCGAACGTTCGGTTCATTTCTCCTAGAAAGTTGCCGGGGCATTTGTAAGCCCGAAGCATAACACTCGGAACTGATAGTGTCCCATGTGCGTTCGGAACGCGGTTTTGGGCACATCCTCTTCCGTGATGCGGATTTGATGGTACCCTTGAGACAAATCCAAGGACGAAAATACTTTTGCGCCTTGGAGTTGGTCAAACAGGTCCTCAATCCGCTGTAAGGGGAATCGATTTTTCACCGTCAGCTTGTTCAACGCCCGGTAATCCACACACATGCGTAAACCACCGTCCTTTTTGTTCACAAAAAGGATCGGCGCACCGTACGGCGAGCTACTTGGCTCGATCCATCCTTTTGCAAGGTACTCTTTGATTTGGCGTTCGGCCTCTCGCCTTTCTGCTGGACTAAGGCGATACATGGGTCTGAACGGAGGAGTCGCCTCCGGTTGCAGCGGAATCGTGTGGCCCATGTGTCTTTCTGGTGGAAGCCCAGCNGGTGGGTCTTGGAATACATCCGAGAACTCCGCCAATAGAGATCTGATCTCTTGTGGCGTGTCTTCCGTCACGTCGTCCTCCACTTTCTGCAGCTGAGCCAAGAAGTATCGACAACCTCGTTGAATACGTCTCTTGACCTGCATTGCAGATAAGCGGGCATGGACTTTGAGTCGGGTCGGTGATAATTCCGTACTCGGAATCAACGTAAAGCGGCGTTGTCCTTTTCAGAGGATCAAACGCTTTGATTCAAAGCACATTAGAGCCTTCTTGTCACGGAGCCAGGGATCGCCTAGCACCACGTCAAACAGGTCAAGAAGGTTGAGTACCTTCAACGTGACACTCTGTGTGTACCCTTGAATACAAACTTTTGCTTTACAAGTACCGATCACGGGTACCGTACGGTTGTCACCGACAACAACTGCGCCATTCGATGGCTCGTACTTCAGGCCAACCTGTCGGGTAAAGCCAAGGCTAACAAAAGAGTCGTCCCCTCCAGTGTCAGCAAGTACGTTCACGGGAGCACCAGCTAGGTGTCCTTTGAACTGCATCGTCATGTTGCCTCCACNTGTGATAAACACGGAATCTGTACGACGGGCGTCGCAACTCCCATGATTCACCCACTCGAGTCCACATCTTGTGGGCACGTGTGAATTCGGCTAGCACCTTCCAGTCTTTAAATTTGCCTGGGTCGAAATCGTCGACTAAAGGTACTGCGAACGTGATTGAACTCATTGCTTTGAGGGCGTTTGCTTCAATCACTGTGTTACACAACTCTTGCACAGTGATTGGTGTCGCCACCACTAAGCAGGTTCGGTCATGCATCTCGTCTGGTGATGCAAGATTTAGTGGGCAATATCGATCAGCAAGTGCAGAATGAGGTTCAATGAGAGGGAAGAAAACAACAGAGAAATGTGAACTCGTCAAAAACTAAAATTGTTTAACATCCTCGTCTGAAAACATGAACTCACATTCGTGATCCAGTTTTACCCTTGAGTGGTCCCCACTGACGTCACTCAGGGGTGGGGAAAACCCGCCCCACGGCCCTGTCCGTTACCACGGCCGGGCCCATTGCCGCGACCGCGACCCTGTCCACGGCCTTGTCCGCGGCCTCCTATTGCACCATCCCCACGAGGTGCTGCTGCTGCAGCTAGCGCCGCGGCCTCTTGTCCACCACCAGCAGCCTCAGGGCACTGAGCCCTAAAGTGGCCCGGCTGCATGCAGTTGTGGCAGAGGCCTTCGCGGAAGGCTGCGTTGCGACGCTCACGCGCCGCCTGCAGCTCGTCATTCTTGCGGCTGCGCTTGTTGTTGGGACCCTTGTGTCCACCAGCCTTCTTGGCTGGAGGGTTTGTAGGCTGCTTGCCCTTGGCCCCGCCTCGCTGTCCGGCTGACCCACCAGCCCCAACAGCGTCCACGCGCATGTCGCGCCCCTGATGTGCACGCGCGTTCGGCCGTGCATCAGAGTAGTGTTTCGGGTTCGCCAAATACACTTCGCTCATGTAGTCGCGCAACGCCCTCCAGCTTGTCCAAGCTTGGCCAGTGGCTGTCGTGGTGGTCTTGTCCTTCAGCTTCTCGCTGGTGAGACCATCACGCAAGTACTCCAGCAGCATGCACTCCGGGTACTTGAACGTCTGAGTTCCATCGCCCTCGGTGAAGCTTTCGGCTTCCTCCACGAGTGCGGTGAACTCGCTCAAGTAGGATTCGAGCGAGCTGCCCAGCTGCCTGAAGTCCTTGATCTTGTGGAAGGCGCGCTGCGCCTCCTCACGTTGGGTGCACTTCTTGCGCATGATCGCGCAGAAAGTCTCCCACGGCATGGGCTGCCACNCAAGAGGGTACGGTTCGCGTACACGCCTCCAAGGAGTCCCACCTTTCGGAGGAGACTGTCGTCGGCGACGACGCTCGAGTGGGCGCTGCCTTGCCCCATAGCGGCCGCATCGTAGGAAGGAGGGTCCGCCCCCATTCCTCCGAGTGGTGCCGAATCTCCACCACCGGTGGTGATCTTGAGTCAGCCTGCGGCCTCGGCAGCGAACTCCGCGAGCCTACGACGGTCATCGCGAATTGCCTTTGCGGCGACGTCGTCCGGCTCGTTCTCGCGGGAACTCCCCGTGTGGCTGCTTTCAACGCCCTTGCTGCTCTCGGCAGTCTCGCTGCCGTCGGCAGCTTCAGGCGATGCGGCGGGCGTCTTGCCCTTCTCGCGCAATTGGCTCGAGTTCGTCGCACGACGATGGCGATGGTCGCGATCCTCGTCGCCTTCGCCATCGTCGACGTCGTGCTCTTCGTCGGGGTCCTCCTCCGGAAGATCCTCCTCCATCGCGTCGTCCGTCGCATGGGGGTCGCCCATGTGCGCGTCGACGTGCTCGTCGAGCACCTTTGCGGCCTCCGCACGCTTCTCGGTGTCGCCGAGGTTGGCGTCGGTTGCCTTAGGCGGCACGGTTGCCTTAGGCGGTGCGGTTGCCTTAGGCGGCACGGTTGCCTTAAGCGGTACGGTTGCCTTTGGGTTGGCAACCGTGCTCGCGGCGGCGGCTCCCAAAACTTGGAGTCCGCCAAGGACGTGTGGTGAGCACGTCACCACCTTGCCCTTGTTGGCCTTAGACGGTCCGGCACTTGCCATCTCGTCGCTTGTGCAACTAGCACGTGAAGATCGTTTTGAGGATCACCCCACAACGTTAAGGAGGAATCGCCTCCCACAAACTCCTTGCTCTCACGATCGGTGAGGCAATTGTAGCTTCAATCTGTACTTTCCTAGGCCGCCACGTCGGCACAAGGTCGTGGATTTTGGAACTAGACTTCCTAAGCCGTGACTCACGGCGATTGGCAAGCACTAGTACCTAGGAAAACAGAAAGTTACAATACAGGGAATTGACAAGAAGTGTGAGTACCGCTCACAAAGCTAGGACAAACAATATGAGAGGAATCACACAATTCCTAGCAATTCCTCCAATCCTTCTTCTAGCTTCTTGTCTTCTTCCTGTCTTCTTGTCTTCCTTTGCCTCCTCTCGAGTCTTCTTTGCGCGTCTTGCGCCCTTTGGCGGCGTCCTCCTTGAGCCGGCGGCGTTGGGGGGGGCCGCAAAAAGTCCCCAAGTTGTCACCCTCCTTTTTAGGGTGCTCTCAGGTCGTGAGAGTCCCTAAGCTTGGAGAGGGACGTTGTCCCAATTTTTTGATGAAGGAGGTTTGAGGGAGCCTTGAAAATGAGGAGGATTTTGTGGTTTTAGAGGTGGGAACTCCCCAACCCGCCCCACAAAAATCCTCCTAGCCTCTTGGAAGTGTGGAGAGGCTGGAAGGAAGTGGCTCCAACAAGTAGGATTTTTTTTCAGCTCTGCAACGCACTTTACGGCGCTTCAATCCGTGAAGTATTGATGCCGTAGTCCCTTCTGGCGTTTCTGCTGCTGCTTGTAGCTGCCGGTGGCGTTTTATCTATGTCGTAGCCGCCGTTTCCGTCGAACCCTTGGTCGCGAGGGTCGTCTCGCTCTGAGAACCACTGTAACGGGCTGAGTCTCCAGCTCCTGCTCTGAAATCGTCGTCGGAGTTTGCAGAATGGCGTTCTCAGTCCGCGTCAGGGGTTTACCCCCTTCGCAAGACTGAGGGGCAATCGTCATCAACGACCCAGAGCAGGGAGACTCGAATATTTCGAGTCTCCGGAGGCCCATTTCCGTTTTTAACCAAACCCTTGGTTTTGGGACCCAAACCGGGGGTTTTCACCTCGAACTCGTGTGTTCGCACGAGTTATTTCGTTCGTTTTATGTCGAAGTTCGTCGTAAACAAACTTCGATTCATATTTTGTCATTCTGGCGCGAAATCGTCGCGTGCGAGGCACGCTGGCGATTTCGCGCCAGCGAATTTCACCTCACCCTCGCTCCCCGTATCCCTCGTCCTCTCTTGCTCGTTTGCAAGGAGGGCGAGGGGGGGGCGAGGGCACAAGGCCACGAGGCCTCGCCCTCGAGGCCCTCGTGGCCTCTCAGCCGCCGATCGGGCTGAGGCCGCGATCGGCGGCTGGTGGCTGGCCGGCCGACGGTGGCCGGCCGGTCACTTGGCCGGCCGCCGGCCGTCCAGCCGGCCGACAGCGAGCTGGCCGGCGGCCAGCGAAGTGCTGGCTGCCGGCCAGCCCTCGCTGACGCGAGGGGTGGTGCGCAACCACCCCTCGCTTCAGCGAGGTGGGAGGGCCGAACCGGCCCTCCCGCTACAGGGGGATTGGGTTTTATTTTTTACTTGCCCGGGCATCTGCCGGGCCGCGCGGTAGCGGGCTCGGCAGATTCCCTTTCTTCTATCACACGTGCATCGCAGTTCGCAAACCCCCCAAACCTGCGACAAACCCTCTAGTTTAAATGGGGGGTTTGGCAGGGTCATCGCGAGCTTGCAAAGAGGTCTCGCCGCGGAAACCCTCCTGCGAGCTCATGATGACGGGCAAAGTTTGGTTCCGCCCTCGAAGTCGAAATCCATGTCGAATCCGGTGAATACCGTAAGCTGCTGTGCTAGACAAGCAGGCAGTAGCTGGGCTAGTGCAAGGAAGACACCATGCAACAGAAGTTTGCGTGAAAGTAAGAAGTGAGAGAACACAGAACGAATGGAGAGTCACGCGTCACAGAGGTGTTACGCGATGGAGAGAGGCGAGAGAGCGAGCAGCGAGCTCGATCTCTCTCGCCACCCTCGAAACTGGTGGAAACATCCCCACCTGCCCACAGACCAAACTCCTAGCACAAACTAGGTCACTGTTCAAACAACAACACGAGTAGGGTATGAACCCGGTTATGCCCATGGCTAACTGTGCTTGAACGCATGTGAGAAAGGCACATGTGGCTGGCAATCTCAGATTGAGCCTCGTCATGGGCGTCCTCCCAACTTCTGGTCATGACGAGTCCGTCGGCAAGATCATCTCTCTCTGGTCAGTCACCTGCACCGGTGATGTGAGTGTGCAACGAGGCCAGAGGTCACCGTGTGATAATGACATGAATCCAACACTCCCCCATGACCCACAGCCGACGCACACGAACGACATGCACAGGCACAACATGAACGTCACAAGACGTGACACAATACAAGACTGTACATGAGCACTGGCATGACACCTCAACCAGGAGCAACACGAGGACACAGTAACCCAACAGCGTGCACTGCTGCCTTAAAGACATTGCTGCTGAGTGCCTTCGTGAGAAAGTCAGCTCGTTGCTGTCGCGTGTCGACCCACACAATCTTGACATCACCTGCAGCCACACGCTCACGTACAAAGTGATGCTCTACATTGATGTGCTTGGTGCGCGTGTGATGCATGCCGTCGTGCTCAGCAATGGCTTTTGTACTTTGATTGTCACAGCGCAAGGTGATGCTGCGGATGGGTACACGCAACTGCTGAAACAAACGACACAGCCAAACACTTTCACAAGTGCCTGCACCAAGGGCGACATATTCCGCCTCACTCGAGCTGCGTGCGACACAACCCTGCTTACCGCTCTTCCAGGAGACTGCTGTGCCACCGACGAGAAAGACATAGCCGGTGCGACTGCGTGCATCCGTGTCATGCGCCCAGTCACTGTCAGTGTAGCCATCAACAACGATGGACGGCTGCGCCCGGTAACAGAGGCCAACTCGTGCAGTGGAAAGCGCATATCGAACGACACGCAGCGCGGCCTCCATGTGCCGCACCCGTGGGCACTGTGAGAACTGTGCAAGGAAGTTCACAGCGAAAGCGACATCTGCTCGTGTGGTAGTGGCCAGGTACATCAATGACCCTATGACACGCAG
>SZWC01011796.1:35351-45533 GCA_023375785.1 Penium margaritaceum
CACAGCTAAAAGGGAGGGAAGTGTTACGTCCCTAACGTACACGAGTTCCTAACTCTGCGACTGGCCATTCTTTTCATTACAGTCATGGCCCACCCCGCGTGGACCTTAAGATTTTTATGTCGCTCGGCCGAGGAAATTTTGGACAGCTCCCCTGACCTCTGGTGTTCTGCTCCAGAAGTTTCTGACAACATCAGCAACATTCCAAGAAGGTTGATAGAAGTGTCGCAAACAATGTCAATGTTTCAATATTGTTCGGTTGACTTCTCGATGGCACTAGAATTTTTGTGACGAAGCTCCTCAATATTCTCAAAGCCTCCGACTCCTCGGTGGAGCTTCTTGAAGGAGCCACTTACGGCGCGACCTCGCACGCGTCGCTTGGCTCGAGCACCGAAGACCTGACATATGCCTCATTCTCATTCTCGGTCTTGTATATATGTGTTTGATGCCCTCGACACTTATCATCGAATTACACTTCATGCGTAATATAAGCTATTCATTTCTCCTAAATCCTCACATCGTCTTTTGTACCATACCTCATCCCGATGATCCACCTACATTCCACTCGACGTAATACTCATGACGGGACACCGCACGTGTTGCTCGACTTGGGCATCCAAGACCCAACATATACCTCATTTTGTTTCTTTCTATTTCATACATGCGCTTGACATGTCCGAAACTCGTCATTGAACTACACTTATTGCTAAACACAAAAAATCCAAATGTCCCAATGCCTAGAATCATCTTCTGCTCTACATTTCCTCTATGTGAACCATCCACGTTCCGCTTGACACAAGAACAGTGAAGGTAATAATAATCTTTTGCTTCAACCCATTTTGGAAGTATTCTTTCCCTTAAACAAGCCTAGCTTGACTTAAAGGCTTGGGATGCCTTTTGATTTGTTACGTCACTGACGTACAGGAGTCCCTCAACTCTATGAGTGGAAGTTTTTGTCAGTACATCTATGGCCCAACGCGTGACGACTTCAGGTTTTCTACGCCGTTTGACCGAGGGCATTTTAGCCAATTTCCTTGACCTCTGTTGTTCCGCTCTAGAAGTTTCTGACAATTTTGAAAACCTTCCAGAAAGGTCGACAAAAGTGCCACAAACTATTTTGATGTTTTGATATTGTTCGGTCGACTTCTCGACGGTGCTAGACTTTTATGAAAAAACACCATATTCTCGAAGCCTTCCGGCCTCTCGGCTGAGATTCTCAAAGCAGCCACCTACGGCGCGACCTCGCATACATCGCTCGGCTCGAGCGCCGACATATGTCGCATTCTTATTCTCGGCATTGTATATATGTACTTGATGCACTCGATACTTTTCATCAAATTATACTTATAATTTTATGTAATTTATCCATTCATCCCAAATCCTCAAATCGTCTTTTATCCTGTACCTCATCCTTGTGAACCACCTATGTTCCGCTCAGCATAACACTTGGTATCAGAGTGCAGTGATGTTGGAGGGGCAACGGACGCATTTACTACTTGGCAATAACCTTGTACGAGTTCCCAGCATATTCCTCTATCCAGAAGATTACAGGCTTCATGACGACAATGGTAAACGGAGCAAGCGCACCCGACAATGACCAGCAGTCATCGGCGAGTACTTCGGCGATGGCAGATCAGCAGCACGCGAACAATGACACTCTCAAGCAGCAGCTGCAGCTTTTGCGACAAATGGCGCGGAACCGATGAATCTGACAGCCAGCCCGGTGACGGACCCTTCGGGCTCGGGTAACCCTTTGCCCCCGCCACAGCCTGTTGTTACAACACCTGGCACGATGGGAGGCACCGTCCAACAGGCGTAAAACAACAAAGACCAAAAATTACCAAATATTATCAGGACTTGAGAGCCTTAACACCCATATTCTCCAACAGCTCAACGCGATGATGGAGGAACTTCAAAATTATCATGCGTGCAAAGCAGTACTCACCGAGAGAAGTCTGTAACTCTCAAGTGAACTCCAGATTCGACCGACACTTCTCCAGTCGTCCGATCCTGCAAACTCCAAGGGATTGACGGTCAGGATATGGCTGACGAGTTTGGAGGTGAACTCTACCATTGCTGGGTTCAACAGCGAAACAAATAAAATTGGCCTCACGGCCTTGCTTTCGCGGGGTAGGACTTTGAGTTGGTGGTCTGATCTAAAGGCTATCCAACAACGGCAGGATACCGGCAATGCTGGATCAACGGCTTATACGACCGCTCTCACATCGTCAACCACAGACGTACTACCTCTCCCATAGATTAATCTGGTGTAGCATGACTCTCTCACGCCACTAGAATCGTGAAGTGACTTTGCGCATGCTACACTCACTTGTTTTGGGAAGCTCAACAAGAATTTGATGCTCGGTACAGACTCCAACTTCTGCGCCAGTTGTCTAGCGTGACAGAGTACACTTGGCGTTTCTGAAAAACCATCACCGGCAGTGACCTCTCCCCCGACAAACTATGTTTCTACTACAACAACAGCCTCAAGGGAGATATTCGGTGAGCCATCATCATTTNGCTCGGATGCAGGAATCCAACGGCTGGCAGCCCCAAAAGCACAATTCGTATCGTGGTGTAAAGAAACCCCGGTCGGCAAAAACCTCGTCCCCGATGGAGATTTACACCGTCGATGAGCACGACCAATGGCTCTGCTGGAAGTGCGTGAAGCCGGGTCCTATCTCACTTGACTGTCGGAAGTGGCAAAAACAAGCCAAAAAGGGGAGGAAGTCACAGAAAAAGAGTGAGTCGAGAAACGGCGAAAAGGCAGGAGTAGACAACAAGGCTCCTGTCCGGTCGAAAAAAAATCTGGGCCGACCGATCGCCCATCTGAGCGGCTCACATCGCTGCACACGAGGGTTCCTAAGATCGCAAAGCTCGACAGGGGTACGAGGACGACCAATCGGCAGATACCACTACGGGTACAACAGAGGGGTTGTAAAAGTTGCATAACGGTATCGGCACTACTGGATGGAAGAGCTTTTCATAGATGCGTCAGCAACGACATGGTTCAGAGCTGGGTCCATCGACTTCGCGAACCACTCCGAGTGTAAATCAGAAACATGCACGACGTAACGGTCTGGAGGACTTGCCCAATGAGCAACCACAAAATCCTCCTCGGGCGAGATTTCCTGTACTGGCATAATCCACAGGTTGACTAGAGTAGCAGATCGGTTTATGTCAGCATTAATGGCAAAAAACTGCCTCTGGTCGAGCGACCCACAACACAGAGGCGGTTACGGGAAGCAGCAGAGGTAGAAGCAGCAGAGGAAAATGCGATAGCCACTAAACACCAACCGATATCCCAAGCCTGGCTAGTCCACATGGAGGCAGGGGAAGCAGAAGAAGTCGCAACTGCCAAGGCGACACCAACGGCCAGGACACCTGAAACATTTTGCAGCCGTACCCGAGGAGTTTTTGGAGCTCATCAAGGAGTTCGAAGGCGTTTTTCTCGATGAAATGCCCTGAGAGCTACCAGTGCAACGGAGCATCGACCATCACATAGACCTGAAGTTGGAGAGCAGACCGACGGTGAAGGGGATCTCTCGGAGGAGCGATCACGAGCTGACTATACTCAAGAAGTAGTTGGACCAGATGCCCGGTCAGGGGTTCATCACACCCTCCATGTCACCCTACACGACACATGTACTCTTTGTGAATGAGAAAACCAGAGAGATGCGGATGTGCGTGGACTACTGAGCACTGAACGACATCACCATCAAGAACCGTCACCCCCTCCCACGAGCAGACAAACCTTTTGACCAACCGAACGGGGTGCAAATTTTCAGCAAAATCGACCTACGCAACGACTATCATCAGATGCGTGTACCTAATAAGGATGTCGAGAAGACTGTTCCGCACCAGATACGGGCACTTTGAGTTCATGGTTATGCCGTTCAGACTTGCAAATGACACCGTGATTTTTATGGCGGTGATGAACAACATCTTTTACCCGTACCTCGACGACTGTGTCATCGTATTCCTTGACAAAATCCTGGTGTACAGCCCAACCTGGAGGAGCACAATGGACACCTCCAAAAAAAAAGGAGATTTTACAAAGAGAGAATTTTTTCAGAAAACTCTTGAAATGCGACTTCGGTTGCCGTTCGATCGAGTGTTTGGGCCACATCATCAGCGACGGACGGATCACCATGGACCCGAAAAAGGTTGAAGCGGTCGGAGATTGGCCGATGCCCACAAATGTTTAGGACGTTCAAGTGTTTTTGGCTTCTATAACTACTACAGTGGATTCGCAAAAGACTACGTTTGAGTGTCAGTGCCTCCCTCCGATCTCACCCAGAAAAAAACTGAGTGGAATTTGGGAGATAGCGAACATGAAGTGTTCAATTCTTTGTGAAACTCTCTAACCTCGGTGCCAGCCTTANTGCACTTGTTCAAGACATGGCAGTACTGCTTGGAATGCCGGCCATGCATCGTCCGCACTGACCATCACGAAGTGAGATTTCTCAAGACTCGGCCAAATCTGAGTCGTGGACAAACGCGATGGATGGATTTCCTTGAGTCCAACTTCAACTACGGCATCGAGTATCAACCTGAAAACTCTGAGTCGATGACCAGATCTGATGGCCGATATCAGCACATTGCTTGTCGAAAGTGACCCGTAACTTGCGAGGCTCTTCGCAGATAGTTATGAGGATTTCGGCGGGTACGACAAAACCAAGTTTCGGTTCAACGATCCATACTGGCGATGACGATTCACTCGCAAGGTCTTCATTCCTCCAAACAAGGAACTACAAGGATGCTATTGGAGGAGTGCCACGACACCGGTCCATGTGGACACTTCGGCGAGGACAAGCCACTTTAGAAGCTATCAAAGTACAACTGGTGAGACAAGATGCAGACCAATGTTCTGGCCTTCTGAAAATCGTGCGACACTTGTCAGCGACAAAAATCTCTTCACACACGGCTACCCAGCCTACTTCAACCCCTACCCGTTCCGACGGAACCGTGGACCAACATNTCCATCGCAAGGACTTGGCAAACTTCTGAGAAGAAACATGGCAGACCCTTGCAAAGACTCAAGCAGCTATGAAGGGAGCGGCCGATCGACATTGCAGCAATGACGTGTTCGGTGCTGGCGACCGTGCCCTCCTCAGCTCTGTAACTATCAAACTCCCAGGAAAGGTTTTTGTGAAGCTCAAACCCCGGTCGTTGGGACCGTTTGAGATCAAACACATGCAAACTCCTGTTGTCGCTCGACTTCGCCTAACTGAGAGCATGGCGATCCATCTTCTCTTCCACATTAGCAAACTCAGGCACTACCGCGACCCCAGCAAAAACTTCCCCGGCAGAGACGTTGCACCTCCACCTTTTGTACAAGTGGACCGGGAAATGGAATACTCCAATCATGTTCCGCTCGGCGCAACACGATTGGAACCATGGTCAAAATAAAAATGTAACCTCCCACCTCAGTCGATCAAGACCCGGGGTTGAAAACTTTGAAAGATTAAATGTTTCACATCCCCCAGCTAATCTTCATGTTGCCCCCATTTTAGCTGGACCATCTTCACGATACCAAGAATGCAAAATAAGGGTGACCTAGAGATAATCCTCACAATGGGGGCAAGCTGAAGATTGGTCTGCGAGAATAGGGGCAACTTAGAAGTCCGTCCCAACGTAGAAGTCCGCCCCAGATCCCCCTTCTTTAGAGAGCTGGGTTCTATTCATAGTTGTACACCTTCCCAGCCACCAGCTCTCCGCAAGTCTCGCGGAGAGCTGGTGGCTGAGGAGGTCACAACCAGAACTCCCTGCCAAAGTTCTTTGTGACCTCGCACTTTCCTCTATAGTCTTTTGTCACAAGCACTTCAAACCAAGTTCTGTGAATTGGGTTTGAAAAACTACCCAGCGTGGCAATCTATTTTTTTTTCCAAGTGGCAAGTTTTGGTCACCAATGACTAGGAAAAGTATGGATACACTATCTTTGTCACAAACAAAGTGAGGAAGCACACTTTGTTCGAATGAAACAAAACCAGGCTCCGCCAATCGTTGACAACAATAAGAGCCTATCCATTTTGTTTTCGGGATAAATCACTTTTACCCATGTTCTGAGCTTCGACTTCCTGAATACCTACTATGTACATGAAACGACCAGACTTCCGACTAACTTTAACGGCTGAACGCATTGTTCACAAAGTGCGAATAGAAACTAACCGTGTACGCGGTACCCATTATTGAGGAAACATGACTACATTCCCGGTAGTCTATGCATGTTCTTACATGAGTGGATATCCTGGTTTTAATGTTTTCTTGTTTCGTGAATTCATTCGATGTTTTTTTCCAGTGGGAGTTGCGTGCTAAGTTAAGGTGAACAACAGGATACAAGTGAAGCGGCATCGCACTTTTTTACTTGTCTTCAATGTAAATTCCTGCGGCTGAACCAAATTTGCTGCATTAGTCTTGGCTAATGCTCGTGTGAATTAAGGGGGGGGGGGTTCTTCATGGCAATAGTCGTCATCTTTGTAGAACGACGACACGGTGTCGTCAGCTCCTCCTATGTATAGTTCCACGAACATGCATGGCCGTTAAGTAGAGTCTTTTGAAATACAAAGGGGGTTTCAATCTTATGTCGGACGATGAGAACGGTTGCCACACGCATTCCACGTCGGCAGATATTGGTTGTCGACTGTCACATCCGGAGTTGCAGTCCCATGCATCCGCCCACGACGCTACGGAATGCCACTAGGACGCCACGTCGGCGCATAGTGGCCGTGTGTTCCCACAGGCGGCGAACCGGGCCCATGTTTCGATGATCCCAATGACGGTGACCGTTAATACCAGGACGGGACATGATGTGCCATGGTTCACCATGGTGCATTACACGCACTACATTGATTTTCCCCTCTGTGCACCGTGCGTGCCACTTGCACGGCATGGCAAACATGTCGCCGATCGTCATGGCACTTGTGCTTGTTCTAAACTGTAGTAAGTGGGTATGACGGTAACAAAGATGACCGTTAGGTGGGTAAAATGTGTATTAGCATGCATACTCCTGCATGCTCTAACAACAAGGGATGTTATGGATCCATCGTTGTTCCGCTTTTACGTTCCCCTGAAAGCGACCATCGGCAGCTCCGACGAGGACAAGGAGTCTCGTGTGTCCCAAGGGTACACGAACGGCTTTGTATTTAATGAGTTCGAAGAGGCTTGCTGGGTCGAGTACCTCCAGGTAGAAGAGTACATTACGCCACGCTCTCCAGAGCATGGAGAACAGTGTCTGATGAGGTTCAATGGTGCCTCCCGTGTCCGGCCGTTCCGCCCATGGACTGCGGGTGGATTGCACTCGTCAAAATCGCCATGGGGTGGGTCTTGAATGGCTTGGATTTGCTACTCCGTCCAAGTACGGTACAACTTTCTCCCTGTTGTTACTTCTAACATCATACGCCGGGTATTCTTGGCACTTGTTAACTCTTCTCCCATCCCCCGCCATGCAGGATCGTCTGATGATGAACATACTCTTTCCCGACAGACTCTTGGGATGCTTGTGCAAAGAAGAAGGGCACCAAGCCGAGAAAGCATCCCCGACAGAACGCCCCCGTCAACTTCTCTGGTGGCAATGCCTTCGGGAACATGGACGCCTGTCGCAAGGCAGTGCAGGACTACGTGGTGTCGGCACACATGGGGGTCACCTTTTTCAGAAGCGAACCGACGCGGCTGGAGGTCCGGTGTGCGCACTGGCGGCAGGCGGGTTGTGCGTGGCAGCTTAAAGCGCAGTGGCAGAGGAAGACCAATAACNAGCGTGGCAGTTTCTAAACAAGGTCGGGCGGTTATGTGGTGTGGCACATACCATCATCAGCGACAGAGACGGCTGCTTCACTAGCCATTTTTGGCACGAACTGATGATGCGTTATGGCAGTCGGATCCAGCTATTAACGTTCCACGCTCGGACCGACTGACAGACCGAGCGGACCAATCACACGCACAAACAACTCCTCCATACTTGATGTGAGCCCCACAACACCGATTGGATGGCAAAACTGCAGACCGCCAAACTCGCATACAACTCCACCACTTCTACCGCAACTGGTATAATTCCTTTCGAAGTGGTGTACGGCAGACTTCCCGCCACACCGGCTGGATCATAGAGTCAGAGCAATATCCCCGCGGTCGACATCCATCGCAAGGACTTGGCAAACTTCTGAGAAGAAACATGGCAGACCCTTGCAAAGACTCAAGCAGCTATGAAGGGAGCGGCCGATCGACATTGCAGCAATGACGTGTTCGGTGCTGGCGACCGTGCCCTCCTCAGCTCTGTAACTATCAAACTCCCAGGAAAGGTTTTTGTGAAGCTCAAACCCCGGTCGTTGGGACCGTTTGAGATCAAACACATGCAAACTCCTGTTGTCGCTCGACTTTGCCTAACTGAGAGCATGGCGATCCATCTTCTCTTCCACATTAGCAAACTCAGGCACTACCGCGACCCCAGCAAAAACTTCCCCGGCAGAGACGTTGCACCTCCACCTTATGTACAAGTGGACCGGGAAATGGAATACTCCAATCGTGTTCCGCTCGGCGCAACACGATTGGAACCATGGTCAAAATAAAAATGTAACCTCCCACCTCAGTCGATCAAGACCCGGGGTTGAAAACTTTGAAAGATTAAATGTTTCACATCCCCCAGCTAATCTTCATGTTGCCCCCATTTTAGCTGGACCATCTTCACGATACCAAGAANAGTCCGCCCCAGATCCCCCTTCTTTAGAGAGCTGGGTTCTATTCATAGTTGTACACCTTCCCAGCCACCAGCTCTCCGCAAGTCTCGCGGAGAGCTGGTGGCTGAGGAGGTCACAACCAGAACTCCCTGCCAAAGTTCTTTGTGACCTCGCACTTTCCTCTATAGTCTTTTGTCACAAGCACTTCAAACCAAGTTCTGTGAATTGGGTTTGAAAAACTACCCAGCGTGGCAATCTATTTTTTTTTCCAAGTGGCAAGTTTTGGTCACCAATGACTAGGAAATGTATGGATACACTATCTTCGTCACAAACAAAGTGAGGAAGCACACTTTGTTTGAATGAAACAAAACCAGGCTCCGCCAATCGTTGACAACAATAAGAGCCTATCCATTTTGTTTTCGGGATAAATCACTTTTACCCATGTTCTGAGCTTCGACTTCCTGAATACCTACTATGTACATGAAACGACCAGACTTCCGACTAACTTTAACGGCTGAACGCATTGTTCACAAAGTGCGAATAGAAACTAACCGTGTACGCGGTACCCAATATTGAGGAAACATGACTACATTCCCGGTAGTCTATGCATGTTCTTATATGAGTGGATATCCTGGTTTTAATGTTTTCTTGTTTCGTGAATTCATTCGATGTTTTTTTCCAGTGGGAGTTGCGTGCTAAGTTAAGGTGAACAACAGGATACAAGTGAAGCGGCATCGCACTTGTTTACTTGTCTTCAATGTAAATTCCTGCGGCTGAACCAAATTTGCTGCATTAGTCTTGGCTAATGCTCGTGTGAATTAAGGGGGGGGGGGTTCTTCATGGCAATAGTCGTCATCTTTGTAGAACGACGACACGGTGTCGTCAGCTCCTCCTATGTATAGTTCCACGAACATGCATGGCCGTTAAGTAGAGTCTTTTGAAATACAAAGGGGGTTTCAATCTTATGTCGGACGATGAGAACGGTTGCCACACGCATTCCACGTCGGCAGATATTGGTTGTCGACTGTCACATCCGGAGTTGCAGTCCCATGCATCCGCCCACGACGCTACGGAATGCCACTAGGACGCCACGTCGGCGCATAGTGGCCGTGTGTTCCCACAGGCGGCGAACCGGGCCCATGTTTCGATGATCCCAATGACGGTGACCGTTAATACCAGGACGGGACATGATGTGCCATGGTTCACCATGGTGCATTACACGCACTACATTGATTTTCCCCTCTGTGCACCGTGCGTGCCACTTGCACGGCATGGCAAACATGTCGCCGATCGTCATGGCACTTGTGCTTGTTCTAAACTGTAGTAAGTGGGTATGACGGTAACAAAGATGACCGTTAGGTGGGTAAAATGTGTATTAGCATGCATACTCCTGCATGCTCTAACAACAAGGGATGTTATGGATCCATCGTTGTTCCGCTTTTACGTTCCCCTGAAAGCGACCATCGGCAGCTCCGACGAGGACAAGGAGTCTCGTGTGTCCCAAGGGTACACGAAC
>SZWC01011797.1:15664-28464 GCA_023375785.1 Penium margaritaceum
CCTCCCTCCGATTCCTCTGTGCAATGCAGTGTGCGGCTGGAGAAGCTCAAGGCCACGCTGCCCGTGTGGAACCCGCGCATGGACACAGCCACCATGCTGGATGAGGCTGTGCTCTTCATAAACTCACTCAAGGCCGAGGTCTCCAGGCTTCAGGCGGAGAGGAAAGTGCTTCTGGCCGGTGGGGGTGCACAAGTTGCCCCCCCTTCCGGTTCCTTGCTCCTCGGCCGGCAGCAGCAGCAACAGCAGCAGCAGCAGCAGTAGCATCAGAAACAGCAGCAGCAGCAGCTGCTATTGTAGCCACAATCATGGTGCCAGCAGCAATGATAGAACGTCCGAAAGGTGCCACGTCAGCACCAGCAGCCGCAGAGATGGCAACAGGGATGTTCACTTCCGCAGCAGTCCCCTCCACATAGTCTGACTTGGGGCTGCTTGTGGGGCAGCTTTGTTCGTTCTTGTTGAAGACATTTTCACAGGGTTACGTTCGAGTGCCTAGGTTTTGACAAACTACATGCTTACATGGCACCCATCTTCAAGCTCTTCCACCTACCAAGTATGCTTACTTCATAGGATGACCGCACAGAGCACGGGGGTACATTTCCGCCCAATGCCACATTTTCGGTGGTAATGACTGACATGTGAATCCTCCTTCGCTTCCCCTCGTCTTGTACAGCTCCGACTTCTCCCCTCTCTCGTGCCCAACTTGATTCATCACTCTCTTGCAGTCCTTGCATTGCCCTGTTTCTCCTCTTATTTCATGGCCTAAGGCCGCTTCAAACATTGCCTTTTGGCTTTGCATTGTTGGTGAACCACACAGTGACTGACATTGGTCATGGGATGCCTGTCGGGTGTCCCACATGCGCCTGATCTCAGGCTGCTGTGTAGGCAGATGATGCACTCGCATGGACACTGTCGCAGGAGCGTAACCACAACGGGATACATTGCTGAGCTCTTGACATCACACGCATTTTTTGGTGCCAAAAGGATTGCCGTTTTCGGCAATCCTTGCTGCAGGGCATGTCAGCCATTTGCGGCCGAAACCAACATCCCCCAGACAGTGCTCTAAATCACATGCGCACAAAAGACTTGAATCGCATGAGAGAGGGGTAGCCTTGTTGGCATAGCGCATGGCTCTTCATCGATTGTCATGAACAAGGATCCCGTGCTATGAAGTTGCCTTCTGGCCCGTACCTCTCACAATCTCAGTTGTAAAATAAAACTCCGCTTGGATGCAATTCATGTGGTTTTACCTTCTAGTCCGGGGTTCAACCTTGACCTCGCACGATGTGGTTGCGTGGTCCACCGTCCTCTTGCTCAAACAGGATCTTTAAGGGCCGATGCCGGAAAGCAGCCTCGCCGCCCACGTGCAGACATCGCGCATTTGGAGAGTAAGCCGCCGCTTGAGCCAGGCCCCTGTGGCCAGAACCAAAACGCTACTGGCCTTGGAGATGACAGCAGTGAGCGGAGGTAACTTCACCATGTTACAGACTGATAGGCTCATCACATGGCTGAGGAAGTGGATGTGCCCCACTTCTGTGAACGAGCAATGAGCAATGAGTAACATCGATCCTACACAATCCTGTATGTGCATTGTTTGTGCTCTGCTTGTCCAGTGGAAAAGAAAAGTATAGAAAAGAAATCTCATCCAATACCCCCAACAACTGTTGGCATGTGCGTCACAGACACACAGTGACCTCCGACCTTGTTGCATGCTCATCTCATCCACGCAGGTGGCCGACGGACAAGCGATTGGTTGTTGGTGGTTTGTGAGTCACAGGCACACGATGACATCTGGGCTTGCTGCACTCGCATCATCTCTGCAGCTGACATCCGTACAACACGGCGACGACACGACTGACGTGTTCTCCACGGATGCTGGTGCAACATCAACAGGGGTAACACAGGGGAAGCTGTACACCGGAGGGATTGCTGACAGGGAAGCTGGCCCCGGTACCAGACTGAGCAGCAGAGGAAGAGGGGTTTCAGGCGTCAGGATTGCAATTTTTTTTTTTCTGTGCAACGTATGTTTCGCACTGTGGTGTCTTGCACTGTGGTGCACAACTCATCGTGGTTAGATTCTTTCAAGGGGACTTGGCAGAACCTAACCAGACTTTGGAGGCTGGCCCTGATGTGACCCCCTAGACAGAATTCTGCCGGAATTCTCTGGCAGCACACCCCCTTCTAGCATATTGCTCACCCACACTACTCTTGGGCTCAACGGCACCTCCTTTCCACGACCTTGTCTCTTCACCCGTCTTCACTGTCCCCAAGATAGGATGCATTGCACCCCGTTTCCTTTACCAACATCGTGTGCCTCTCAGCCCTCTTGCGCTTGTCCATGTGGATGTCATGCGGCCTCTACCCAATGACTTTGTTGGCTGTCCTGGTCCGTGTTTCTTGTGTCTCACAGAAGGTTCTTCTTCTTTCTGATTTGTCTCTGTCCTTCGGTCGTCGTGTCCTTGAGTCCTGGCTGTCGCAAGCCGAACATGCCTGCCAGCACAAACTGCACCAGTCTGCTATCAACCTGCCAGATTCTTCGGCCGCAACTACCCCTTTCTCCAGGCGTGTGCTTGGAGCCAAATGGTATTTCAGGACACTGGAACTTATCCCTCGCTGACGAGGTCACTCCTCTCCGAGTCTGGTGCATCTTCTGTCTTCGCCATGTGCTAGATGATGTGGGTCTAGAACAGGATTACTCCTTTTGAGCTCTAGCACAGTGTTTTTGTTCACCATTGCCTTGTTCGTATGTAGAGTTGCATCTCCTATTTTTTGGATTCCAAAAGATGTTTGCGAAAGAAATCTCTCTCCTTGCGGTTACCTCTGTTATCGATGTCTCTGCCATGTCTGAGGCCTGTCCCTTCCAGGACCCAAACCATCATTGGATCGTGGAGTCTAGCGATGCTCTGCTCTTTGAGTCGGTCTTCCAGCACGGCCTCAATTTCATTCCTGTACCTCCTTTGCTTTCCCTGCTAGCTTGTCTTTTGGAAGGTGTCCAACCAGTCTAAGCTTGTGATTGGGATGTGTCCATGTCGTCCTCCCCTTCTGAGCCCCTTGTGCTTGCCACGTCTTCATCTAAGTCCTCTCAGTCCAGCACGTCATCTTCCTTTGATTATTTGGATGGATTCCTATTCCCCCATCCTCTACTCTAACTTCCCTTAGTCCATTGATCTCTCTGACGATGTCTTTCTCTGCCCCCATCCGTCCGCCGAGCGGCGCCTCCGGAATTCTCATTGGTGCCCTCTTTGACACCTGTACCTTCAACACCTGTTATGCTAGCTTGGTCCCCATACAAGTGTGGCAGGTATCTCTGGTCCCTTACAGCCAGACCTGCCACATCTGACAGATTCCCTCCATCATCTGGTGCTCCTTGTGGTAATCCCCTAATCTCTTGTCCTCCTCTTTCTGGTCGTGCTTCCTCCTCCGTAGGTGTGGAGGCTCTTGGAAATTCCACATCGGTCGTTCATTTCAACATCTCTTAGGTATACTCTCTTTTCTCCCCATCAGTTTGTTTTCCACTCTTACTGCATTCGCTTCCGGTGAAGTCTCACTGGCCCTCGCCGCCAATGCTTCTCCAGTCACAGCACCTGAACCCAACACTATGCACCAGGCACCAGGCCCTACCCATGCCGCCCTCTAGGGAAAAGGCCATGAGGGAAGAACTTGATAATCTAGATGCACGTGATGTGTATGAGATAGTTGATCTGCCCCCCTGATCAGAAAACCATTTCAGCTTGCTGGGTCTATCGACTCAAACTCAAGGCTGATGGCACCATCAGACACAACAAGGCTTGACTCACAGGAGAGGGCTTCTCAAATATCCCTGGGGTCGACTTTGATGAGAATCTCACCCCTTTCAGTATTCTCATTATTGCAGTAAAAAATGACTGGGAGCTCCATGGGAAAGAAGTGAGCGGCTCCTTCTGGAATGAAAAAGAAATCTACATATTCCAGGCCCCAAGCCACCGTGTCCAGCACTTTTTCAAGAAACTGTACCGCATAAAGCAGTCACCTCGCTGCACGGATGTTCAGATCAGAGTTCCTACAAGACGGAGTACCTTGGGCCAACACAAGTCTTCTTTGGCATGGAGCTCGAATGCAACAGACAGTGCCAAGAGCTACATATTCATCAGTCTACATATGTGTGCAGCCTGGTGGAGAGGTTTGCTCCCCTCCTTGCTTCTGTCCTGATGACCTCCACTCCCATGACCCCCACAGGCTGGAAGATTCTAAAGCTTCAAGATTCCGAGAAGCTCAGGGAGGTCATCAATTTCATCAACTACCTCACTATCATCAGGTTTCTCGTGTACCTCTTCATCACCATCCATGCTGACGTTGCCTTTTCAGTGAATTTTCTGGCCTAGTTCCCCCTCTTTATGTGCAAGCACCATTACGATGTTTCTGCATGGTTCCTTTGCTTCACCATGAAATCTGCGCAAACTGTTTTGTGCCCATGTGTAAAACCCTCCTTCATGGTCGACGGGTACACTGAAAAGGATGAGGCACACGAATCTGATGCGCGTGGTTGCACTGGCTACATTTTCCTGGTCGTTGGTGCTGTTTCTCCATTGCTCTAGCAAAGCAGAGTACTTTGTGCTTCATGAAGGTTCGAAAGAAGCCCTCTGGCCTGGATAACTGCTGCAACATTAATGTCTTCCCACCTGCTGCACCGTCATACGCTGTGAAAACCACAGCAAGACGTCAAATTTTTATCATGTTGGCATGCACTGTTCTGAAACAAAGTACCGTATTGAGAGGAATATTCCCTCAGTTTTTAGTCTTTGAACTTTATGCTCATCACATTCTCCCATAGTCACTCGTCATGGATTTTGGGTTGTGATCGCCTAAAGTCTACCAAACAAAGTATACAAAAAGTCACACTCACCGTTTGTTCAGGTCCTCATCATCGATTTTCCATACAGAAAATCGATGGGTTGTTCGAGTTCACACAATGTAAATTTGAACTTGTGTACTGAATTATGTGGGTTGAGCTGGAGGTGGTTGGGAGGGGAGGGGTATGTTGTTGAGTAAAAGTGCATATGGGGAGTGTAAATGGAGGTATGTTCATGTGTGAGTATGGTGTGGATCGTATCTTACACTAGAGTGAAATACACTGTGGGCAACGCTTTTGTTAATTAGGGTGGGAAGGGGGGTGGGGGCCTGAAGTGTAAGTGAGGAGTGACCATGGAGGTGTACCTCTAGATGAGTTGACTTCATGCAATTTCCTGCACTAGTGTACCACTTTATGTGGTTTTAAGGGGAGGAGTGTGGATGGTGGGGGGGATTTGGAGGTGAGAGTGTGTGTGGAAACTGTATGAGGAGGATTGTGAAACATCGAGTATGGTGTGGGTGAATTTGTGAACTAGTTTATAACATCCCGTGGGCAATGTTACAGTTAGGTGGGAAGGGGGGGCTTGGGGTTGAAGTTTTTTTAGGGAGTGTATGAGGAGGTGTACACTTGAATGAGCTAGTCTCGTAAGGTTGTACAGTAGTGGAAAAATGTTTGTTGCTTAACCATTAGTAGTATGCAAAGAAGGAGGGTTTGGGGGGTGAAAGTGTATGTCAGGAGTGTACGGGGGATTGTGCTTAACACTGAGTGTGGTGCGGATGAATGTGCACAATATTGTACAATTGTATAAATGGAAAAATAAAACAAAATTATTACACATCCATAATCAGATTAAACAGTGGTTATGAACCATGCACACCTGGAGGAATGTTTACGGATTTTTCATGAATTTTTGACACTTTTGTTTTGAGGATGTTTCAAAAAAAGAAAACACAAAGGACATGGGAAAGAGTTTTGATTTCATTTTCAATGTGAAATTTTGTTGAAACTGGACAAACAACACAGCCTATTGGTAAAAAATAGAACCTGCACAATAATGGCATGTGTTGATCACAAACACGTTAGTGGTTCTTGGAAGAGAACTTAATGGTAGCGTATATATGTCTTGGAGGAGGTGTCAGTCTTCATTGAAGCAAATGATGTATTTTTTGTAACATTTTTTCTACTGGCCAGGACTGTCGGCCAAGCGACTGGTTGGGTGCATGCGAGTGGTTGGATAAGGCCATTGCATACCGACAGTCCGGCTGCAATATTGATGGGGTCCTTCTGCTCACGTCTTTGTTTTTCCCCAATTGAGGTGTGAGAAGCTAATGGTTCAAGACATCAGGGCCCTTTCCAATAACTCAATCAGTACTACTTCCAATTGGTGTTTCAGATGCCACATCCACGGTTCGATCAACCGATCTAACGGGGTTCATTCATGAACTTGATGTCACTAGAGATTAATGCATGCGCAGACTTGGAAAACCTCCCACACAGAAAATTGACATGGGCAAACAAGAAAAACATGGAGAAGCACAAACTTATCTGTGGCGTTTCATGCTGTTTTTGAACGACAGACATATGTTTCCAGTTTGTAATGACTGGAATGATTCTAGCTGCAACTTACCATGCAAAAAAGAGCCCAACACAACCTCGTTCATACGGAAACTAATAATCCATACAGTCAATCGCTCCCACCCCGCGCTCCCTGTCGGCCTCGCTGCCTGGAGGGACCGGATGTCTTTTTCTAGCGAGCCACCGGTGCTCAAATCACATTGCTGACACTTGTGGGTTTGAGGAGCGACCACTTGATCGTCTGATTGCGGCTTCACAAGAGATCGACGGCTGAACATGATGTATTCGCCCATGTGCACAAATGCAAGTTTTTTCAGTTCTCTCATAACAATCGTCGTACACTTTCCCATGAGATGACCGCATACACTTTTCAGCTTGGGGGGGGGGGGGGGGGGGGGGGGGAGGTCACAAAATCGCCAGTGGACCCCCCCTGACAACAGAGAGTGAAGGGTTGTTTGCATATGGAAGTGTAGAACTTTTGCAGTGTAGAACAAACTGACTTGTACACAGGTGCAGACGTGAACAAATGAACCTTCCGGTAACTGTCATAACTAAGAATGCACAAGTGTGTAGTGGTGCTGTACATCCGCACAAGTTTCTCTTCACCTACTCATACACTCCCCACCTGCACTCTCTTGGCGTGGGAGGGACAGGGAGAGGGAGGGGGGGGGGGAGGGGGAGGGGGGATGGGGGCACCTTGCATGGTGACAAGAGGAAAACAAGTTTGATGTACCTGAAACGCTCAACTTTGGCTGGATAGGGGTGAGTCATGTTTTGCTTCTAAAAAAAAACAACCAAGTTAAATTTGCTATACCCAACTCACCTGATTAGCCAGATGTCCGTCATTATTTGATCACCACAAATTGAAGTTCGGAAAAAACCTAGTTTGGGTTTAAAGAATTGATGGAAGATGGCTAGGTATGTAACAGGTTTATTAATCCAAAACACATTAATTACTACTTTGTTTATGTTAAAAAATTGAGCCCTCCTATGAATATGCATAAGTTGTCTATTAATGTTTAACCAATAAGAATTTCAAAACAAATATTCACGGAAGAAAGAAGGAAGCTACATGGAAATTTCATTAACTCTTTCTTCACAAGTGTGTCTCTTAACGTTGGAACTTGAGTGTATAGGAAGTTTCTCATATTCTTCCATCATTTAGCAATATCACAGAAGGAAAATTTATGGAATTCTCTTGGGTATGGTAAATCTTATTGTTCACCGTTTGTGGAGTAAATGAGTTTAAGGTGATTGGTTCTAAATGGCAACATTGCAGGTGTGACCTGGCCATGCCCTGTGGCGTCGAGCTCCTCCAACACGTCTTGCTGGATTGCCTCATCGCTCTCCTCTGACTGTCATCTGATTTCAAAGTTTTCACCACCATGCTGTGCATGCCACTTCCAGCATTGTCTCAGTTGCATACCACTCCTCCAGATGGCCTGTCATTTGTCAACCGCTGCCATGAACTCTCTGCTTTACTTCAACATGCAATGTCTTACTGCTGAGGAGGCCTCCGCAGAACGGAGGCACCATTTTGGCCTTCACAAGATATCACACCCAATCCCGTCCAAGCTGCTACGAAAGCGCTCTGTTGGCTGGGCCCCAAAAGAAAGCCCGTGCATTCCTTGTGCAGTCTGTTGAAGTCCCCACAGCCCCATCCAATGTGAAGACCTGCACCAATGCGCATCTTGCCCTTCCACCACCGCCACCATCGCGAGAGGGTGGTGCAGAAGATGACAAAAATGCAGCACTTCCCGCACAATGAGGCCGGTACGTTAACTGGCTTGGTGACGAACATCTGCTGCACATCCATAGCGCGATTCTGGCAGGAGAAAATGCATACCACGCCATCAAGGTCCTCCGGAAGCTTTTCCGTGAGACTGGCGGAAAGTGCATTTGCAATAAGCTTTCGACTTCTAAGATTTGTGGTTGGTACAAACCAAGCAGCACAGTTTTGTTGCCAAAATTGTGTGGCTTTCTGTCACATGTTGAGGAAATCAAATTGCAAGGTGCCCCTTTGAAATGCATGCATGGCTATAACAGAAAAATGTATTTCCTTGAGCATCATCCAACTTTTGAGGAAAACATTGGTGAAATGCTCACAAACATGGGCGCAGCTGGCACCATCACTAACTCCTCCAACGCCTGCAGCGTCCTGCATGTGCTGACACTTGAACATCATCCAGAAGAGCTGCAAGTTTATGGTGGGAGCATGACTTTCTCCCACTCTTGGATCCGCAACTTTGTCCATGAGCACATGCGCTGGACCTACCGTTGCAGCACAACCATTTCTCAGAAGCTACCGGCGACAGGGGAAAACAGTGTGCTAGCCATGCACAAGCGCGTCACCACGTTGATGGTTATGAGCCAGGTGGATCCCGACTTTGTCGTCAATGCGGATCATACCGGCGTCGGCATTGTGCCTGCCTGTAAGCACGAATGTCAATGCATTTCTTTTCAGTCAATGCATTCAATGTCTACATACCCTACGCCGCAGCTGAGACATGGTGCATGGTCTACGCAGGCAACTGTACGTGTTCCCTGGCGGGGCCAAAGGAGGTGGCCATTGCAGCTCTTGATGAAAAGTGCCAGATTATGGCGCTTGTCGCCTCCACAATGGCTGGCGACATGCCGCCATTGCAGCTAATCTACATGGGTACTGCCGAATGCTGTCACCCGGACAAGGCCGACGCACGCCGTACCAAGGAAGAACACCACTTCAACCTCAATCAGACCATGAGCAATTGGGGTAACAGCAAGACCACTTGAGAGTAAGTGACAGACGTCGTTCACCCGTGGTAAAGACTGCATTGTGAGAAGCATCAGAAGGTGGTGGGCAAGGCAGTGCTCATCCTACTGCTGGAAGCATGGTGTCGTCACACCACGGCCGAGTTCCATGAATTCCTTAAAACTCACTACCCCTACATCCACACTGTCTTCATCCCGGCTGGCTGCACTCCAAAGGCACAGCCAGCCGATGCCGGCCCTCAACGACCATTTAAGAAATCCATACTAACTTCTTTGCATAGTGGCACAGAAATGAAGTGTGTGCAAGTCTCCAAGCCAGCAACAATGGCAAAGTTGACCTGCGCTTGGCTAGGATGGGCAACCTAGGGATGGCGTGGGTGCTTTATTCTTGGCTCAAATTGAGGGGAAATACTGATATTGTGGAACATGCCTGGGACGCTTGTGGATTCGTCTGCCTTCTTGACTGTAGCTTCTGCGAAGGTACCGCAAAGGAAGCCCTGGACCTGAACAGCACGCTGTTTAGGGAGCGTGTCGAGCCAGGGGTGGAGGACGTCATTGCTCCAGCGTAGGCCTCGTGCATGCTGAACGATTGCTGTGTGTTTTTTCTTCTATTCAGCGAACATGCTCTCCTTCGGTCTTTGTTTCACAAACTTCATGTTGGAACTGCCTACTGTACCAAAAACCGGGTTAAATGGAAATAATCTAGGAACTTCATGGACAGAAAACCAACCATCTATGGCATAGTTTTACATGTGATTTGCTCATACATAAAGGAATTGATTTTGGAAGACATGGGAGGAAAACAATCATTATCGTATGGGAATATGCCTCTCAGTACGGTATTCCAATGTGAAAAACTAATTTTGAATGATCACAGTGCCTCCGGTAAAGTCCAGGTCATCTCAGTATGTACGCATTAGCAACATGGTGATTTCTGAACACAGGCCATTCGCAGCAGAATGTAAAACATAATTTTCATTCTGTCCATCTTTTGTCTGTGGATGATGTTTCTGATTGATGTCCCTCTTGTGCACTCCACTGACTCATCCTGCCATGTAAAACTTCTCATGTTACTACGTTTTTTGTCACGGCTCTTCATGACCGTGCATGCCGTCTACAGCTCATGGGGGAGTGTTAGTATTACGTTGTCTGTAGGTGACCTGTACACTGGCTATATCTTCATGCAATAGAGGTATAAACAGCCAGGTTTCTTGTGTGCACTACATGACCTATGTATTAGGTGCCTAGTTTATAGCACCATCCACAAAGTTACCTTGTAGTGAACACATGCATTATCCTCTAAGATCTGTTTGCACTTGTAAGGTTGTTTTGAGATTTCCATGACATAAGCAGGTTAAAAAGGTGACATCAATGTATTATACTGTACTAAGAGGCATTTTCCCTTACAACACAAGCTGTTTTTCTGCACATGCATTCCTAAAGTAAACTCTTCACACATGACCAAATAACACGTGAAAACATGTTGTAGACGGTTGGTTTTCATCCACCAAACTACTTGATTATGTCCATTTTCCCCAGGTTTTGTACTGTAGGCAATTTCAACATGAAGTTTGTGAAACAAAGACCAAAGGAGAGCATGTTTGCTGAATAGAAGAAGCAACACAGAGCCATCGTTCAACATGCATGAGGCCTACGCTGGAGTAATGATGTCCTCCACCTCTGGCTCGACACGCTCCCTGAACAGCATGCTATTCAGGTCCATGGCTTGCTCTGCGGCACCTTCGCGGAAGCTACAGTCAAGAAGGCAGACGAATCCACAAGCGTCCCAGGCATGTTCCACAATATCAGTGTTTCCCCTCAGTTTGAGCCAGGAATGAACCACCCATGTCATCCTAGGCAAGCGCAGGTCAACTTTGCCATTGTTGCCGGCTTGGAGATTTGCACACACTTCATTTGCATGCCACTACGGATAGAAGCTTCTACGGCTGTCTTAAACGGTCGTTGAAGGCCGGCATCCACTGGCTGTGCCTTTGAACTGCAGCCAGCTGGGATAAGTAGAGGGCGGATATAGAGGAAGTGAGTTTTAAGGAATTCATGGAAGTCAGCCGTGGTGTGAGGAAGCCATGCGTCCAGCAGTAGGATGAGCTTTGCCTTGCCCAACACCTTTGATGCTTCTCACAATTCAGTCTGTTCCACGGGTGAACGACATTCGTCACCCACTCTCGAGTGGTCTTGCTGTTAGCCCAATGGTTCGTGGTCTGATTGAGGTCAAAGCGGTAGTCTTCCTTGGAACGCTATGCACCAACGTTGTCCGGGTGACAGAAGTAGCTCTCACCTGCGAAGATCAGCTGCAATGGCAGAATGTTGCTGGCCATCATGGAGGCAACGAGAGCCGTAATCTGGCGCTTGTCATCAAGGGCAATAATGGCCACCTCCTTTGATCGTGCCGGCGCGTACATACAGTTGCCGGCTTGTACCATGCACTGTGACTCAGTTGTGGCGTAGGGCATGTAGACATTGAATGTGTTGACTGGTAAGACATGTGTTGCAATGCATGCTTACCGGTAGGCACAATGCTGACATCAGTGTGATCCGCATTGACGACGGAGTCGGGATCCACCTGGTTCATAACCATCAGCGTGGTGACGCGCTTGTGCATAGCTAGCACGCTGTCTTCCAACTTTGCCGGTAGCTTTTGAGCAGCTTTTGTGTCACAACGGTAGGTCCAGCGCATCTGCTCATGGACAAAGCTGCGGATCGAAGAGCGGGAGAAAGTCATGCTGCCACCATTGGCCGGCAGCTCTTCTGGATGATATTCAAGTGCCAGCGCATGCAGGACGCGGACGTTGGCGATGTTAACGATGGTGCCAGCTGCGTGGACGTTTGTGAGGGTTTCGGCATTGTTTCCCTCAAAATCAGGATGATGCTCAAGGGAAGACAATAGCCACAAGTGATCTTGGAAGTGGTATCTTGAAGTTTGATTTCCTAAACATGTGACAGAAAGTCATGCAATTCTGGCAACAAAACTGTGCTTCTCAGTTCTTACCAGCCGCGAATAGTAGAAGGCAAAAGCTGATCATAGATGCTCCGTCCTCCAGTCTCACAGAAAGGCTTCCGGAGGATCTTGACGGTGTTTTCTCCCGCCAGCATCACACCATGGATGCGGGGCAGGTGTCCGTCACTCAGCCAGTTAACGTACTGGCCTTGTTGTACGGGACATGATGGAGTGTTTTCGTCTTGTGCACCACCCTCCGGCGGTGGTGGCGGTAGTGGAGGGGCAAGACACACGATGGTACAGGTGCTGATGATGGATGGGGCTGTGGGGACTTCAACAGACTGCAAGAGGAACGCACGGGTTTTCTTTTGGGGGCCGGCCAACAGAGCGCTTCGGTGGCAGATTTGACGGGGTTGGATGTGCGATCTTGTGCAGGTCAAAGTGGCCCTTCGATTCTGCAGAGGCTTCCTTGTCAGTGAGACCTTGAATGTTGAAGTCAAGCAGAGAGTTCATGGTGGCGGTTGACAAATGACAGGCGGACTGGAGGAGTGGAATGCAACTGAGACAATGCTTGAAGTGGCATGCACAGCACGGTGGTGAAAACTTTGATGTCAGATGACAGTCGGAGGAGAGCGATGATGCGACCAGGCAAGATGTGTTGGAGGAGGACATCGGTGCACACACACACACACA
>SZWC01011797.1:55301-65994 GCA_023375785.1 Penium margaritaceum
GGGGGTCGTCTAGGGATACGGGGGGTGTGGTGGGTAAGATGGCGGGGCCACCCCCATTAGCCTCACTCCGTGTGAAGGTGAAGGCAGACTCTGGACAGTCCGCAGGCTATCCCGCACTCTTGTGAAGAGCTTGCCATTGGAAAGTCGCATATAGATCGCAGCACGCTGTGTGCCATGGCGACACATCGCACAAACTGCAGGTCAATCAATGATTGACCCCACTGCGACAATAACAAATTACAAATGCCCTACCTTTCTCTTTGAAGACAAACAGTCCATATCCGACCAATGAACATTCAAAACGTTTTCCAATGGTATGGAAGTTGAAGAGCCCCCTCGTCACTTCGGCCTTCAGATGAATAATGAGCATCTGCTCAGCTTCATGAAATTCAAAACATGAACTTGATAACGGGACCTGAGTACACTAAAAAGAACCACATGCATGTGGCTTCATAAAATGACACAATATACATTTCCTTCACAGGATGGCAAACAAGGCAAAAACTCTAGCTTCCATGCTTGGTCATTACATCAATTTCATAATCCAGATACATGAATTTTCTCAACGGATTTATCAAATTGAAATCATTTCTACAAGTAACATCCCAAAATCTCTCAACTTGTACATGTAATATGGTTCAATAAAATACCTCTTTAAAATTAGAAGAAATTCATTTTAAATGACATAAAAACCGCAAAATATAAACTACATGAAACACAGAACTATGATGATTTTTTTCATGATATTTTATGAATTAACGTTCTTCATAACAAGACAAGGAAAGAAAAAATTCAATTGATGGGCCATTTAAATAAGACAAAAAATTTCTTAGCATTTGGTAAGAAACAAATCATGAATTTCACTTCGAGTATGAAATATGATTCTTTGTTTACTGAATTCCATAAAAAGGTACACTATAGCGGGAGGGCCGGTTCGGCCCTCCCACCTCGCTGAAGCGAGGGGTGGTTGCGCACCACCCCTCGCGTCAGCGAGGGCTGGCCGGCGGCCACCACTTCGCTAGCCGTCGGCCAGCTCGCTACCGGCCGGCTAGACGGCCGGCGGCCGGCCAAGTGACCGGCCGGCCACCGGCCGGCCAGCCACAAGCCGCCGATCGCAGCCTCAGCCCGATCGGTGACTGAGAGGCCACGAGGGCCTCGAGGGCGAGGCCTCGTGGCCTCGTGCCCTCGCCCCCCCTCGCCCTCCTTTCAAACGAGCAAGAGAGGGCGATGGATAGGGGGAGCGAGGGTGAGGTCAAAAAAATTGGCGTGAAATTGCCAGCGTGCCTCGCACGCGACAATTTTGCGCCAAAACGACAAAAACGTGAATCAAAGTTTGTTTACGACGAACTTCGACATAAAAGGAACGAAATAAATTGTGCGAACACACGAGTTCAAGGTAAAAAACCACCGGTTTGGGTCCCAAAACCAGGGGTTTGGTTAAAAATGGAAATGGGCCTCCGGAGACTCGAAATATTTGAGTCTCCTTGCTCGGGGTCGTTGATGACGATTGCCCCTCAGTCTTACGAAGGGGGAAAACCCCTGACGCGGATTGAGAACGTCATTCTGCGAACTCCGACGACGATTTCAGAGCAAGAGCTAGAGACTCAGCCCGTTATAGTGGTTCCTAGAGCCACACGACCCTCACGACAAAGGGTTTGATGGAAACGGTGGCTACGTCAGATATAAAACGCCGTCGGTAGCTACAAGCAGCAACAGAAATGCCAGAAGGGACTACGACATCCATACTTCACGGATTGAAGCGCCGTAAAGTGCGTTGTAGAGCTGGAAAACAATTCTACTTGGTGGAGCCGCTTCCTTCCAGCCTCTCCACACTTCTAGAGGGCTAGGAGGATTTTTGTGGGGCGGGTTGGGGTGTTCCCACCTCTAAAACCACAAAATCCTCCTCATTTTCAAGGCTCCTTCAAACCTCCTTCATCCAAAAAATTGGGACAGCGTCCCTCCCCCAGCTAAGGGACTCTCACGGCCTGAGAGAATCCTAAAAAGGAGGGTGCCACCTTGGGGATTTTTGGCGGCTCCTCCAACGACGCCGGATTAAGGAGGACGCCGCCAAGGGGCGCAAGACGCGCAAAGAAGACTGAAGAGGAGGCCAAGGAAGACAAGAAGACAAGAAGACAAGAAGAAAAGTAGTATTTTTTTCTAGACCTTGTACTTGCTTCTCTTCTTGCTCTTTATCTTAGTTTTGTGAGCAGTCCTCACACCTCTTGTTTCTCCTTTGTATTTTGATTTTATGTTTTCCTAGATCCTAGTTGCTACCAAGTACCGTGAGTCACGGCCTAGGTGGACTAGTCTCTACACCCACGACCTTGTGCCGATGTGGCGGCCTAGGAAAATAGAAATATAAATTGAAATTGTCTCAACGATTGTGAGAGCAACGTCTTAGGAGGCGATTCCTCCTCGTTGTGGGGTGATCCTCACAACCACCTTCACGTGCTAGTTGCACGAGCAATGGGATGGCAAGTGCCGGACCGTCTAAGGCCAACAATGGCAAGGTGGTGAAGTTCTCACCACACGTCCTTCGCGGACTCCAAGTTTTGGGAGCCGCCGCCGCGAGCACGGTTGCCAACCCAAAGGCAACTGTGTCGCCTAAGGCAACCGTGTCGCCTAAGGCAACCATGCCGCCGAAGGCAATCGTACCGCCTAAGGCAACCGACGCCAACCTCGGCGACACCAAGAAGCATGCGAAGGCCGCAAAGGTGCTCGACGAGCACGTCAACGTGCACATGGGCGACCCCCATGCGACAGACGCCGCGATGGAGGAGGATCTTCCGGAGGAAGACCCCGACAAAGAGCATGTCGCCGACGATGGTGAAGGCGATGAGGATCGCGACCATCGCTATCGTCGTGCGGCGAACTCGAGCCGATTGCGCGAGAAGGAAGAGGTGCCCGCCGCATTGCCTGAAGCTGCCGAGAGTAGCAAGACGGCCGAGTGCAACAAGGGCGCCAAAAGCAATCACTCGGGAAGTTCCCGCGAGGATGAGCCAGACGACGAAGACGCGATGGCCGTCGTAGGCTTGCGGAGTTTGCTGTTGAGGCGGCAGGCCGACTGAAGATCACCAGCGACGGTGGAGATACGGCACCACTCGGAGAAATGGGGGCGGACCCCTCTTCCTATGATGTGGCCGCAATGGGATAGGGCAGTGCCCACTCGAGCGTCGTCGCCAAAGACAATCTCCTTGGAGGCGTGTACGCGAACCGTACCCTCCTGCAATGGGTAAGGGTGCACAAACAACGCGAGGCTCTAGAGGCTATCGCCAACGCTCTGACAACATAAGAGCTCAAGTTTGCGTTTGCCAATCTGCTGGCCCACGTCGAGCAGAACATCACGGACCTTGACCGTGATCACCAGCTGTAGCTCCTGGCCGTCCATGAGGCAAGCCGCCAATGCAACGACCTCAACAAGGCGTTGCAAAGCGTGACGCAGGTGCGGATGCAACAGCAACCACAGCGCGCCGTAGTTGTGGATGCCACCGCCGGTGGCAGCGACGACTTGCCTACCTCGACGATTTCGGGGTCGGTCATGAACACGTCCTTCCTCCATAGTGTGGAGATCTTTCGGAAGGGCGTGAAGCTGACCGACTGGCTGTACCGCATGGAGCACATTCTACGTGTCCACAAGGCTCCACTCAACCAGTGGGGCGACCTTGCCACGACACAACTTGAAGACAAACTCTTCAAGTATGTGGTGAAGGAGTGGACTGCGCAGCAGCCACACCTTGAGTGGCAGCCCATGCCATGGGAGGCCTTCTACGCAATCATGCGCAAGAAGTGCACCCAACGATATGAGGCGCAGCGCGCCTTCCATAAGATCAAGGACTTCAGGCAGCTGGGCAGCTCGCTCGAATCCTACTTGAGCGAGTTCATCACACTCGTGGAGGAAGCCGAAAGCTTCACCGAGGGTGATGGCTCTCAGACGTTCACTTACCTGGAGTGCATGCTGCTCGAGTACTTGCGTGATGGTCTCTCCAACAAGAAGTTGAAGGACAAGACCACCACGGCAGCCATTGGCCAAGCATGGACAAGCTTGAGGGCGTTCCGCGACTACATGAGGAAAGTGTATTTGGCAAACCCAAAGCACTACTCTGATGAACGGCCAAACGCGCGTGCACAACAAGGTCGCGACATGCGCGTGGACGCTACAGGGGCTGGTGGGTCAGCCGGAGAGCAAGGCGGAGCCAAGGGCAAGCAGCCCACAAACCCTCTAGCCAAGAAGGCTAGTGGACACAAGGGTCCCAACAACAAGCGCAGCCGCGAGAATGACGAGCTGCATGCGGCACGTGAGCGTCGCAATGTAACCTTCCGCGAAGGGCTCTTCCACAACTGCATGCAGCCGGGCCACTTGAGGGCTCACTACTCTGAGGCTGCTGGTGGTCAAGAGGCCGTAGCGTTAGCTGTAGTAGCAGCACCTCGTGGGGATGGTGTAGGAGGAGGCCGCAGACAAGGCCGTGGACAGGGTCGCGGTCGCGGCAATGGGCTCGACCGTGGTAACGGACAGGGCCGTGGGGCGGGTTTTCCCCACCCCTGAGTGACGTCAGTGGGGACCACTCAGGGGTAAAACTGGATCACGAGGGTGAGTTCATGTTTTTTGACGAGGATGTTAAACAATTTCAGTTTTTGACGAGTTCAAATTTCTTTGTTGTCTTCTCCCCTCTCATTCAACCTCATTCTACATTTGCTGATCGACATTGCCCACTAAATCTTGCATCACTAGAAAACATGCATGACCGAACCTACTTAGTGGCTGCGACACCAACCACTGTGTAAGAGTTGTGTAACATAGTGATTGAAGCAAACACTCTCAAAGCGATGAGCTCAATCACATTCGCATCACCTTTAGTCGACATTTTTGACCTAGTGAAATTTTGAAACTGGAAGGTGCTGACCGAATTCACACCTGCCCACAAGATGTGGACTCGAGTGGGTGAATCATGTGAGTTGCAATGCTCGTCTACAGATTCCGTGTTTATCACAAACTCAGCTTATCGTCGTCGAGTGTGTTCACTTGGAAGAGTGGAGGCAACATGACGATGTAGTTCAATGGACACCTAGCTGATTCTCCCGTGAACGTACTTTCTCACACTTGAGGGGACAAATCTTTTGTAAGCCTTGGTATTACCCGTCAGGTTGGCTTGAAGTACAAGCCATCGAGTGGCGCAGTTGTTGTCGGTGACAATCGTACAATACCCGTAATCGGTACTTTTAAAGCAAAAATTTGTATTCAAGGGTACATGAAGAGTGTCACATTGAAGGTACTCAACCTTCTTGACACGTTTGACGTGGTGCTAGGCGATCTCTGGCTCCGTGAAAACAAGGCTCTAATGTGCTTTGAATGAAAACATGTGATCCTTCGAAAAGGACAACGCCGCTTTACGTTGATTCCGAGTACGGAGTTATCACCGACCCGACTCAAAGTCCATGCCAACTTGTCTACAATGCAGGTCAAGAGACGTATTCGACAAGGTTGTCGATACTTCTTGGCTCACCTGCAGATAGTGGAGGACAACGTCACGGAAGACACGCCACAAGAGATCAGATCTCTATTAGAGGAGTTCTTGGATGTATTCCAAGACCCACCGGCTGGGCTTCCACCAGAAAGCCACATGGGCCACACAATTCTGCTGCAACCGGAGGCAAATCCTCCGTTCGGACCCATGTATCGCCTTAGTCGAGCAGAAAGGCGAGAGGCCAAACGCCAAATTAAAGAGTACCTTGCAAAAGGATGGATCGAGCCAAGTAGCTTGCCGTACGGTGCGCCGATCCTTTTTGTGAACAAAAAAGACGGTGGTTTACGCATGTACATGGATTACTGGGCGTTGAACAAGCTGACGGTGAAAAATCTATTCCCCTTACTATAGATTGAGGACCTTTTTGACCAACTCCAAGGCGTAAAATTATTTTTGTCCTTGGATTTGTCTCAAGGGTACCATCAAATCTGCATCACGAAAGATGATGTGCCCAAAACCGCATTTCGAACGCACATGGGACACTATCAATTCCAAGTGTTATGCTTCGGGCTTAAAAACGCCCTGGCAACCTTCGAAGGAGAAATGAACCGAACGTTTGCCAAGTAACTTGGACAGTTTGTCTTGGTTTACCTAGATGACATCCTGGTTTTCTCAAAATCAATAGAAGAGCACATAGAACATCTACGCAAGTTTCTTGCAATCCTTCGGGAACAGAAGTTCTATGCGAAAGTGAGCAAGTGCAAATTTGCACAAGATGAGCTCAAATACCTTGGACATATCGTCGGCAAGGACGGCATTCGTGTGGGCCCACAAAAGGTCCAATTCGTTGTGGACTGACCACGCCCCGATAAAATTGGGCATATTCGGTCTTTCCTCGGCCTTGCAAACTACTTTCGATGATTTGTGCAAGGGTGTTTGACCCTGGTAGCACCTCTAACCAGGCTCACGCGAAACGACGTGCATTGGGAATGGACATTTGATGGCGAGAACGCATTCCTCAAAGTCAAAGAGCTTCTATCCACAGTGCCCGTCCTAGCTCTATCGGATCCATCGCAACCGTGGGAGGTTCAATGTGATGCGTCGGTAGTAGGACTTGGAGCCGTCCTTATGTCGAACGGTCACCCTGTTGCGTATGAGAGCCGGAAGCTCATCCCTGTGGAAACTAGGTACACGAATGGGGATCAAAAGTTCCTTGCGGTAGTACACGCTTTCAAGATGTTGCGTTGCTACCTCGAGGATGCTAAAGGGGGTGTGACGGTCGCGATTGACCATAATCCATTGGTGTTTTTCCAAACGCAATCGAACCTGTCAAGACGACAAGCGTGTTGCAGCAAATACCTGAGTTGATTCTCGTTCACATGGGAATATTGGCCAGGACGCATCAATGTGGCTGATCCACTAAGCCGACAGCCCGTGGAAATTAAAGCAACCACCGAGGTCAGTGGGTGTTTTATGGCCATTGCAACAGCAACCGTACAACCTTCAAAGCCCCCTGCACCTCTACGGCAACCACCGCGAGAGATTATCCATTATAACGGATCTTTAAACAAGATCAGGATGGGATACTATGTGGATTCTTGGTTTCAAAACTCTCAAAATCTGGATAAGTACGGCTTGGTGGAGGCCGTAGGAATCTTGTGGCACGGAGAACAAGTTGTTGTGCCAAACTCGGGAGACCTTCAAGCAAAGGTTATCTCTCAGTTCCACGACCCTCCGGTTGCAGGTCACGTGGGTCCTCAAAAGACCGGACAGGCACTCTCGGACCACTGTTGGTGGCCAGGGTGGAGTGTCGATGTTCGTATTTATTGCATGACATGCAACCCATGTCTTCGGAATAAGGCTAGTAACAAGAAGCCTGTTGGACTCCTCCAAAAGCTTTCCATTCCTAAGACTCCATGGGAGTGCGTCAGCATGGACTTCATTACTGGTCTTCCGAACACGGCCCGTGGCCATGATGCAATACTAGTGGTTGTGGATGTTTTGACGAAGATGACACACTTCATTCCTACAACCACTGACGTGAACGCAGAGGAGACCGCTCGTCTCTTCTTTGAAGTGTTGTAAAGTACCACGACTTGCTTTTGCACATTATCTCTGATCAAGATCAAACATTTGCTAGTAATTTCTGGCAAACGATACATGAGTACTTCGAGAGTGAGTCACAAATGTTGACATCAATTCACCCTCAAACTGACGGAGAAACAGAGTGCATCAATCGCACTCTGGAGCAGATGCTCCACATGTACGTGGACCTTACGATGCATGATTGGGACGAATACCTAGCACCGGCAGAGTTTGCGGTGAACAACTCAGTGAACGAGTCCACACAATTCACACCGTTTGTGTTGCACATTGTTCGGCATTCATTGGTACCCTCTTCATTGGTGAACAGTGGGAGTACAAGAGGGTAGGTCCCTTCTGCTCAAGCCTTTGCCAAGCGCAACGACTCCTTGTTACAGGAGGCGAAGGGTCACCTTCAAGCAGCTCGGCAGTGACAAAAGGCATATGCCGACAAAGGTCGCCGGGAGGTGTCGTTTGACATCGGTGACAAAGTGCTGCTCAGCACTAAAACCCTTTGGTTGAAGTTGCCAGGGGCAAGAAAACTTCTACCGAAGTAGATTTAGCCGTTTCCCATTGTGGCACGCATTGGGCAAGTGGTATACCGATTGCTACTTCTGCCGAGTATGAAGATACATGACATGTTTCATGTGAACCTGCTTGCTTCGTACACGATAGAAGGAACCTTTCAGCCACATCCAGCAGTCCTGGCTGCCAACGGCCAATACGAGGTCCTTTGCCTACTCCAGCACCGAGAGCGTACTCTTGAGTCGCGCGTTGTCAGGGAGTACCTCGTTCATTGGGCCGGTTGTGGACCTGAACATAATTCATGGGAGCCCGAATCTTGGTTGCCCACAAGGGTGGTCAACGAGTAATGGAGCAAGCTTATAGCTCGCATAGATCGACGCGTGGCAGGAGGTACCATCTGAACCCAAAAAAAGTGAACAACATTCCCACAAGGCAGCATTCATAGGAGGTTGGGGACGCCCAACATGGTTGTCGCGCGGACGCTCCCGCCTAAAGGGGGGAGGTCGCTAGCCGTGCTGACCTACAAGCTGCAGCTTAGGTCTAAGTACAATGCACGTGTTCATGTTCAGCTGGTGATTGAAATTTTTAATTTTCTTTCACAATGTTGATGACTCACTGACTGACAATCCTACTTGTTGTTCATGAACCAAGATGGTTCATAATTGGTGGGGAGGAATTAGCGGGAGGGCCGGTTCGGCCCTCCCACCTTGTTGAAGCAAGGGGTGGTTGTGCACCACCCCCTGCCTTAGCGAGGACTAGCCGGCAGCCAGCACTTCGCCTACTGCCGGCAAGCTCGCTACCGGCCGGCTGGACGGCCGGCGGCCTGCCAAGTGACCGGTCATCCACCGGTCGGCCAGCCACCAGCCGCCGATCATGGCCTTAGCCCGATCGGCGGCTGAGAGGCCACGAGGGCCTCGAGGGCAAGGCCTCGTGGCCTCGTGCCCTCGCCCCCCCTTGCCCTCCTTGTAAACGAGCAAGAGAGGGCGAGGGATAGGGGGAGCAAGGGTGAGGTCAAAACAACTGGCGCAAAATCACCAGTGTGCCTCGCACGCAACGATTTTGCGCCAGAACGACAAAAACGTGAATCAAAGTTCGTTTACGATGTACGTCAACATAAAAAAACAAAATAACTCGTACGAACACACGAGTTTAAGGTAAAAACCCCCGGTTTGGGTCCCAAGACCAGGGGTTTGGTTAAAAATGGAAATGGGCCTCTGGAGACTCGAAATATTTGAGTCTCCCTACTCTGGGTCGTTGATGAAAGTTGCCCCTTAGTCTTGCGAAGGGGGGAAACCCCTGACGCGAGCTGAGAACGCCATTTTGCGAACTCCGACGACGACTTCAGAGCAGGAGCTAGAGACTTAGCCAGTTACATACACCATGATCTTAAAATGAAACTATGGTTCTCAAGCTGCACCACATACCTTGAATTTATTCCAAACCTAGTCAGAAGGATGGAAGTAATGGTTTCCAGGCCCATTTAATCAAGGGTTCCACTCACATTGGATAAAAACTTCAATTTCATAAATGAATGCATCGACTAAGGTTCATTTGTTTTCTTAAGAGGTGTTGAAACTTCCATGTTATCTTATTGCATGTTGCTTATGTCAAGAATACATAAAATTGTTATAAAGATAAACTTAGGGATGGTTTTAAGAAAAGAATGCGTGAACGGGTTTAATGAACCATAACCATTTCACTATCTCCAAGATATGACTTTATTTCTTTGATTTCATGACTACATTTTCATTTTTCCGTGACTGTGGGGAGCTTGTAACAATTGCATTAGGAGGGAATGTATCTTTAATCCATAACAAAAATGTAAGATGTTTTCTAAAGATGTTAGTTTTTTATTCTGATGTGTAGAAAGTGATCATTTGATCACTGTGTAGCATGTGGAAACACCAAATTTTGGGCGAAGAGCATGAATGAGTATTTTGCCACGTAAGCCATTTGGTTGATCATGAGGCGTACACTTGTTTAAAATCGAGCCATACGTGGAGACATGTGAGATTACTATGTAATTTCTCTTAAAATGTTTGGACTAGTTTTGCATTGTACTCATGAAGAAACTAGCATGATTTGCCAATCATGGGAAATGATTGAAGAAATCTGGCATGTCAACCCACTTATACCCCACTTTTTCGAACACAAAATCTCACCCTTTCACTTCAACCCACACAAGCAATCATACTGAATCCTAGTTATAGTTACTATCAAACCTACCCTTGAATATGAATTTTCACTTATAGTCCCACCAGTCCTCAAACTTGTGTTTTTCCTCATGCTTGCGTTTGACTATACACACACTTGTACTAAACATCAAACCTTTACTAAGATGTAAAGAGAGAGGGGAAAGGGGAACAATTATAAAAGGTTAATTTGGAGGAAGAGAGGGAAAAAGAAAGAGTGTTGAAGGGGAGAGAGAGAAAGAGCGAGAGAGAGAGAGAGACAGAGAGAGAGAGAGAGAGAGAGAGAGAGTGAGAGAGAGAGGGATTCTAGGATTGATAGAGAGATGACGAGAGAAATTTGTTTTGTGTTTGTCTTTTTTTTGCATGAATGTGTGCCTTTGTGTGTGTGTGCCTTTTTGTGTGTGTGTGTGTGTGTGTGTGTGTGTGTGTGTG